>JAHWXV010427094.1:0-12255 GCA_024586415.1 Phrixothrix hirtus
TCCCTATCATGAACGGGTTACTCTGCAAGCCAGCACGTAGTTGCCCGTGCCGCGACTACTAGGAAGTATACGTAATGCACTGACACACTCGGGCACGTTTACGTTTAAAAATAAAGATAAATTTGTTGATCTCAGTGAACACAGTTATAACACCAGAACTCAAGACCTACTATATCCTAAACATAAATTGACTCTTAACAGAAAAAGAACTGCAATTATATGTGTATTAAAATATATAATAATTTACCCAATGATTTGAAACAGTGCAGCAATTCAACGGACTTTAAAAGAAAAACGCGAGAACTTTTAATAGGCATGGAACCATATAGTGTGAATGAATTTTTAAACAGAAGTTATCAAAAATTTATTATATTGTGACATCATTTCATTTCACATACAAATACTAAAATTTTTATTGATGTACTGTAATGTGTTCTGAAATAAAGAAAATTATTATTATTATTATGCACATGCAGGTGTGTGTGTGCATGTGCACGTCCGCGCGGGCGCGCGTTCGCGTATGTGGTCAATATAGCTCAAAAACTAGACATCATAGTAAAGTAAAACTGCATTTGAGTTTATTATCTTCCTGACACTTCCTAATAAGAATTCTATTTTTTGAGATTTTTAGATTTTCTGCGATTTTCTCAAAATGATTCTAGCAATATTTTTAGAACTTTCGGTCTTTTACACAAACTAATCAGTTTTTCTGAAAAAATTCATTGAAGTGAGTTATCAAGGAAAATCTACGGAGTTTAGCAGTGTTACATGTGGTATAATTTAATGGGTGACTGTTCCCATTATTGTTCCAAAAATTAATATAAATTACTATTTTAATGATTCGTGTGTATTATTTATATACCTAATTACTTTTTATTTAAATTTATTAATTATTTTGCTCTAAATTATCTTAAAATTAACTTATATAGGAAATTGTAAATGGATGAATTATTTATGCTTTTAAATTAATATTAGAGTTTTTAATGTAGGTGTATAGGAAAATAACTAACATCAATTACTTCCAATAAAATGTAAAATGAGCAAGAGAGAAAGTCTCACACTAGATTATTTTGATAGTTTTAATGTTTTATTTATATTATTCAATCCTGTATTTGAATAGTTAATATTTTTTAAATACAATTCATAAATTGAATAAAAGTCTATATTAGGAAGGTTTACAGAAGTTCTTCCAACAGAACTAAACACTTTATCATTCTTAAAAAACTTGCCAACATACTTTATTTATGATACACAATAAAAAGAGGAATACAGAACAGAAATATGATGCGATGTAAGTGCTTTGTTATTTCGCTGCCAAATGAAATTTTTAAACTTTATAATAATCCAGTAAATATATCATTAATGTGGCAATATACTCCAATTTCAAATTTATTTTTGTTTTTACAGAATAGATATTATTTACATGGTTTTTTATGCATTTTCGGTGAGTAAATATATAGTAATGTTTAGTCGCATAATAATTCAGGCAAAAATGTATAGGAGGAAATGACCCTATTTAACAATTTCTTGGCATTTTTGAATATAGCAGTACAAATTTTAAAACCTGAATGTAAGTCTAATTTCGAAATGATTTAAGAAAATGAAGAAAGTTTTGAATAACAAGAAACAATTGTTTAGCTGTTTTGGTTTTTGTCCCTACTACATAGAGCGTATTTCATCTATTTTAATGATGATCCCCATGGGTATACACAACATTTACCTTTTATAAATTTTGTGACAATTTTCTTGCCATTTCAAAAGTATTATATATGAAAATATCCATTCAGAATTTCATTTAATCAACATTGCCAGACTTAATTTAATACATTGACGCATTAACTGTGAAATCATTTTCATTTTGAAGATTTTGTCTAACATCATCTGTGTTTGATATTATTGCCTCAGTTAACTTTTACACACTGGTTATTTTCTTAAGAAGGAGATTGCAAACAGTTGAGAATTTTAAACTGGACATGCCTTTTGCTACCTTTTGGGAATTGAAATCTTGTTCAAGTAGTAGTGACATTGCATCTTTAGTATATCATATCAGAGATTGAAATTATTCTTATAATTGTATTATACTCCTGATTTATATTTTAGATGTTTTCATTTCGTTTAATTTAATTTTAATATTGTTTTTGTATATACATAGGGACAACTCTTGTATATACAAAGATTGATCCCTATGCCCACCTATTTTCCATCAAGGTAAGAATTTAAAATTATATTTAATAAAAAACTACATTTATGTACTGAATGTCTCTGAATTTGCAAGTTTCGACTTGCATCGGTCACATTTAGGCACTTAAATTCATCTGTTTAAGTGTGCTCTAAGTCTTGAAATGGATGCCAACAAGCTAAGGTGTGTGCTCAACATTTGCAAAAAAAGGGGTTAACTTCAATGGAAATCCATGCAGATTTGTGACTTTAGGGGACTCTTTTTAGGAGTGCTCCTTCATCAAGACAATGCTCCAATGCACAAGTCTTGTTGCAATGTCTGCTATTCGTGATGCAGGTCTTGAAATCGTGGACCACCCCCTATTCTCAAGATTTCGCCCTAAATGACTACTTACTGTTCTCAAAAGTTCTAAAGAAGATCTTCGAGGAAAGAAATTTTTAACCAAAGAAGAAGTCATATGTGCCGTAAAGGCAGTCACAATGTTGGAGTGCCAATGGGAAAAGTGTGTCCTACTTATGGGAGATTATGTCGAAAAATAAAGTTGTTAAAGTTTTATCTATTACTAGGTTAGGGGTGGAGTATAGGGATCAATTTGTAAAAGTTAATTATGTTATATTACTTAAATAATTAATAATTAAATATTTAATAAGCAATTTTTTTTTACAGAAGTATGTCATTTAAGCAGCATCTCAAACGTTCAAGGTAATTTTGAAATCATTATATTTAAGTGTGATCGTAGACTTTTAGTGACTTCCTATAATGTGGCCAACCTAGTGACTTTAATTTATAATGAATGGACTTGGTGATAATTGATTTGTTTTATGTGTTTCCAAGCGACTTCACGTACTACTAATAATTAATTATTTAGAAGTTTAGATTCATTGTACCTGAGAGGCAATTTTAAAAATCAAATAATTGCTTTGTTTACCCTGCATGTTTTTCTTTTTTTTTGTTGAATATTTCATCACCAAGTTCAACGAGTGACAAGATAAAAAATTAGAAAGACTGATACAGCACTTTGTGTCTGTAAATTATACATAACGAATATTCGAATTTTTATAAGTTTAAAATGAGTTACATTTTCATATTAGAAATAAATTCAATTATACAATAAATTTTTGTATATGAAGACAATGTAGGAAAATGTTTTTGTAATATAGATTATGGCGATGTAGTTTAGTTCAAAGGTGTTTGTACAGAAAATTTTAATTATGAAGTTTTAGTGTTTCATTGTTTGTGAGAATTGTACATATAAGTTAGATTTTACATCTCTAAAAAATAATTAATGTCATTTTAGATACTGAAGTGCATTAAAAAAGATTTACTGTAATGTTGTCAAAAGCCATGCTTATTAATTGTTATTTTATATATTTACTTATATAAATTTTTGTTATGTTTTTAACTGTTCGATATATGATACTATTGGTGTGGGAAATTTTTATTCAGAGTTAAAAAAAGTTGTTGCCTGCATGAACTTTTTGGAAGTAATCTTCCAATAAAATACTATTTTCTTAACAATTTTGTTTTTTTCTGAAAACAGTTCACAAGAGATAATTCAATTTTCGTTAACAAACCATTAACTATCCCATTATGTGATCAACATTAGACAAACTTATTATTGGTGCTAAATTAAAATAGGCAACAGCATTTTTGAATCACTTGGTACTTTTCTAAATGGTCTCTAAACTTTGAAATAATTTTGTATTTGATGAATTAAACAACCGTTTAATTTAAAAATGTTAGTCTCTATGAGGGCTGTTTGACGGAAGTGTTACATCTCAATAAAATATAGGTTTACTGTAAATTTTTTTTATTTTTCAACATAGTTCCCTTTGAGTGCTGCACATTTAGTTCAACGACTTTCCAATTTTTTAAGCTGTCCAAAACATTCTTTTAGCACCCTGTCAAAATAGGCTTGCGTTGCAGCAATAACCTCATCATTCGATGTGAATTTTTTCCTTGCAAATGATTTTTTCAAATTTGGAAACAAAAAGAAGTCACTTGGGACCAGATCTAGTGATGAGGAAGCAATTCGTAGCATAATTGTACTATTTAGTGCTCGCAATTGCAGATGAATGAGATGGGGTGTTGTCATGATGAAAAAGCACTTTCTTACATATCAAATGTAGGCATTTTTCTTTAAGTTGACATCAAAATGGGTCAATAACTCGGCCAGTTATTGTTTTTCCCCTTTCCAAATAGTCAATATGGATTATGCTTTTAGAATCCCAAAAATAGTTATCATGCATGACCTTATTAGCTGAGTGACCAATTTTAGCTTTCTTTGGTGCACTTTCATCTGGTGAAATCTACTGTTTTGACTGTTCCTTTATCTTATTTATGAAATAACACAGATTGTCATGAATTTGGTGGTTAAGCCTCTAAAAGGTTGAAGTATATGCAAATGTTTTCATTGTACTGATATTAATACCATCCACTTTTGTCAAAACAGCCCTCATATATCAGAACCACATTTATTGGTACCTTATGCAATTTTTAAATTTCTACTCTAGTTGGAAGACCTCTAGTGCCTCATACATTGCAAAGGGGCCAAGTATGAACCTGCTCAATGCAATGCACATTTTTCTTCTAAATTATACTTTTTTCCTTTAAAAGCGAGTTTACACGCAATCATCTTAAACAGTTTATATATATCACAATATGCTAATTATGGATAGAAGAATAATTGAGAAAATTGAATGCAGAAATGGAAACATTTTAATGTTATTGAAAATAAATTAGGCTTATAGAGGTTATTTAAAGTAGATTCCTTTTATAAGAATCAGACAAAATGTTTCTATAGACATGCTTTCTTAATACTTTTTTATAAATTTACTTCAAAAGTGATACAAGTTAAATGATAGAAAAGTATATTTCCAAGAATTTGCAATAAAATCAAACCAATCAAGTTGATCATAAGGTTAAAAATGTGGTAAATGTTCTGTAAGAAATCATTAATGGGACTATGATAGAGATATTTCCTAATACATACTAAATACAATGATATGATTGAATAATTTTGTGGACTGACTGCATAGTGGCATTGCTGTGTAGTACTGCAGATTATAGGTGGTAAAAAAGTTTATTCACAGATAAATTAATTTTTTGTAAAGTTTAATGGAGTGCGAGCGGTGAATTTCTAGGACATTGCAGTTTCAGCAACTTTAGTTTTACCAGGACTTCTTTGCTTTGCTGCCTGATACTTGCATATTTGTATATTACTTACCCTGTTACATTCTCAAAATCAACTATTCACACTTTACAAAAATGAATTTATTTCTGAATTAATTGCACATGTGCTAACTGCTTCTTCCTGCATCGAGAGGACAACTGACACATTACACTTACCTGCGACTTGTTTATCCATAGTACTGCACGAAATTATGGATTATTATGTACATAATATGAAGTTTCAACTTTTAAGGAGTTTTATATCCCATAATTAGTTATTCAAGGGATAAAGGTCCCATTCCTTTATAAATTTTTATAAATTACAAGAGTAAAGTGGTACTTCCGGTTATTGGATTTTAGTGAAATTGTTGTAGTTGCGTGCGAGGATGGATAGAAACTCAAATATAAAATTTCGTTTATCTACGACTTTTCATTTTCGAGATATTTTGTTCACACACAGACATACACACACACACACAGACAGACAGATCAATTTTTAAAAACATGTTTTTTGGACTCAGGCGGCCACAAAACGTGCATTTCCACTAAAATTTCGACATCAAAAATTTTGGACGAAAACAATAGTTTCTCTATACTATATTTCATATAGGCAAGAGAAAGTAAAAAAGTATATACCTTTTGTATAGAATTTGATGGACATCCAGGGTACTGTTTACTATGCTTCAATCAGGTGCATGCAGTTCAAATTGTAAATCAAACATAGCTAAGCGTTTTCGGTTTTATATAATACATTTCATGAAGATAAAATAGGTTTTAGTTGTTTCTTGTTCTGATGTGTCTTGATATTCACATATGTTGATAAAGAGAATGCTGGAGTTGCTAATTGTTTTATTGGTGGGGATTTAATAGGGTTGATAAGTATATGAATACTGTTATTAAGTTGGATGTTCATTGATGTGGTACAGGTCATAGCAGCTCTATCCTGTGTGTGTATTATGTTTATTCCTTTGTTCTAATCTAATTTTCATCAACATTGTTTTCATTTGCTCAATTCTTCCCGACATAAACACAAACATTTTCATATTACTTGCACGGGATGAATGTGATCTGTAACGCCCTAACGTACAATTCTGTACGGGACACTTAAACCCCGTAATGCGCCATTACAAAGTTTTAAATATATCGTTCCGCAGTGAACGTATTAATAAAATTTCAAAATTTTAAATGATTAATTGCTAATATTGATATGTGAGGGATAGGTGCTTTATCCTTTCTTTATATTGCTAAAGTTTTATTTCATTTTACTCACTTATTCCAACATTTTTTTAAGTATATTTTTGGAGTAATCAAACATGTTTTGTTCACAGAACCAATAAACATCTACCAAATTGACTAAAATAAGAGAAGTACAAGTTAAATAATTGTAGATGAGTTTTCAGTATTGAAAACTTTTTGAAAAGATAGTTGTTGCTTTTTTAAAGTCTCTTATGTTCTGAGGATAAAGCAAAAATAAAAAGTTTAGAATAAATAGGTCAAAGTGGCAGCTGCTGTTATGGTCTTGGGACTAACCTTCAAATGCCAATCCAATTGCTATTGCCTCGTTATTTGAAGTTTAACTCTTTAACAAACCAAGATTATAACAATAGTTTACTTTTCGGACCCCAACTTTTCCTTCCTACGTTGTGGAGAGAGATAAAGGGTAAGGCTGCTGTTATATCATATTTACCTGTATTTTAATGTATATATTTAGATAATCGTTAGGACTTTGTTTAATATTTTACGTACGTTTTAAAAACTTATAGGATTTTATTTTTTGATATTACCATGTTATTTCTTTGTTTTGTTGATAGCTAGTTTATTCAAATGTAAAGGTGGCAAATGAGGACTGTAATGGTGATTGCCACATTCACTAGAAATTTACCCTTAGGTTTGGATAAGAAAAACACGTATCATATGATCTATAGAATTAATTTTGGTATTTTTGGTAGTGTCTAATTATGAAATGATATAATAACAATAATAAGCATGGTTTAGTATAATAGGTGTGTCATTGCTAATCATGTTATTTTTTAGTTTTAAGCACAACGAAGTGCAATATTACATATTTACATCCGTACTATCATTTTATAATTTGTTTAAATTTTAAGCAATTCTCAAATTGTGTGTCGATTTTATTTTTTAGATTAGGAATCATCTTGTGAGCATTTAGCACAAAATGTGAATTGCACAAAATATTCAAAGAATATTTCATTCGACTGCATAGGTTAGTACGCACAATTAATGGAAAAGTAATTGAAATTTTATTTGAATTTGGATCTTTCTATGTCATTTTAACATACCTTTTATAATGTATTTTTTTTAGGGTATATATGAAATATTTATTTCGATTATTTAATTTTTTATTATGTGATTATTATTGTTTTAGTATCTATATAAAAATTTAAATTTGGAAGAAAGCAAAACATTTAAATAAAGATTTTATGATGATTGTTAATTAGTTAGGAAATTTCAAACAAAGCAAAACTTACTAAATTATTATTAATATATGAGAAGAATGCTTTTCAGGATTAGGGTGAATGTAAGAAAAAAATCTTAGAAAATATTTTTGTAAAAAGCTTCATCAAGATAGTGGGATATTGCTTGAAGTGCAATAAGTTAACTTGCTAACCAAGTTAGAGATAAATCTTTCAACAAGGAAAAGGAAAATAAGTTCATCTTTGAAATGACTTGCCCAAGTTCGTCAACCATAATCAATTTTACTATAAATATTCATACCTGCCCTTTCTTTGAGTTAATTACCATACTTCTAGTAATATTCCTTTGTTCTGATGATGCCCCTTACAAAAGTGGGTGCAACATTGATATTTTGTCAAAATTGGACGTGAAATGTTTCTAGAAGTTGTTCTTCTTACATATTATTAATATGTTTCATAAAAGTTCTATTTGGGCAAGGTGATCTTTTAGACATAAATTGATACATGATGGAGTACAGTAATACCCCAAAATTAAGTGATGAGTGAAACCAGTAATATATAGTTTTTTTTTATTAGATTTTGAACAATTGGATTGACTTTGTTGTATCAGCATAATGATGTATAACTATAATACTATAATAATTTGAAATGCAGATGGCCAGTGAACAAAACAAAACAAAAACCTAACTTCTAATTTACATAAGTTGTGGTAATGTAACTCAGGGTATAACTGTATTTCATAATTTTGCAAGTTGACACATGATTATTATGGTAATTTTCCCCTTTTCTTTCTTTGGTTCTATTTTGAATTTCTTACGAGAAAAATATTTAATTTCATTGATGTTTATATCTTTTGTGATCCCTTTTCTTCAATTTTGTTATTTTTTTAACTCGATAATTTAGCAATTTGAAAATTTAAATTGTCAAGTATTTCTATATACATATATTTTAATAGCATTTAACACCATATTTAAATTTCATTTCATGTAAAAAGTGGACAAGGCACCACATTCAGTTCACACTAACTTATTTAAGTTAATGCATACTGAATATGAGGCTTTATCCATTTCTTATATGAAATGGGCTGTAGGCATCTTTTTATCACATAAAAATATTTGGTTTGAGAAAAATAAATTATTAGGTCACATAGCTTTGATGCAGATAATAGATTTCACATTATCACATTAAAGCTATTGTCTAAAATATCAAAAATTTTAAATTTAGAAGAATTGTTCCACTTTTTGTAGACCAGTCCATAGTCATGCTCCTTCTATAAAGAATGGAAAGCTATTTGATATAGAGTTACATATTTTCCAAAGTTTTGTGTTGCTAGTTGTTTTTATTTAACTGGTACTCAAAGCTATATTTGGATTATTTTTAAATTTGTAGTTACACAGCATTCATATATACAAAAATTTCTGCTTCCAGATATAAATAAACATTAAGAAAATAGCTCCTTCTCTTCTCTCATAATCTATAATCACTTTTTTCATCCTGTTTGCATTTTCTTTATTCTATAATGTAGGGCTAATTAACTGCATTTGTAGATATTGAATTATTATTTTGTTCTGTTATAAAACGAATATCATTTTTATGCATAAACTATTGTAATCATCAACTTTTTTTTTATTGCCATTCAAAATACATTCCATCTGAAGAAATATACAGTCCCTACAAAGGCCATAGGTATTTGAGAATAATGCTGATAATCCTTTGAATGGTCATAATAGCAGTGATTAAAGCTCTATGGATATTAAAAATGATTTCAAAATGCTTTTCTTTTAATTTAATTTTCAGTTTTGGAAACAACATATATTCGCATGGTGCCAAGTCAGGTGATTAATGGCATGAACCAGTTTCGAAGTAAGAAGCATAATAATAGTACTTTGTAAAGTGATAAGACTTTGAACCTTGTTTATACAGAATGATTTTGAAATACCGCAACAGAAAAATACATAAATGTATCAAACCGATGATGTTGACTGATAACATAATGAAGTCAAATACAGACCTAATTGAACAAAAGAAAAAATATCCAATTTTTGAGAACAACTGGAATATACATACATTTAGACATATTATTTCAACTGGGCGATGTCATCAAAATAAATATCTCGGAATGTATTTGTTTATTTAGGATCAAGTTTTAGCAACTCTGGTAAAATATTTTCTATAAATTGGCCTCTTTTAATTCAAACCAAGGATGTCCTACTCTTAGAATTTTTAGATGCACAAAAATGAATTGTTTAATTTTAAACATGTTTAATTACACAAAAGACCACTACCAGATTTTATGCAAAAGAATGGCCAAGTATTAAACTAAATAAAATAAATTCAAGGCATCTCGATATTTTGTTGTGAACATTTTTTAGTATTATGACAATGCGAGGAAAAGAATTTATAATTTACATATAAACTTGATAAACATAATGTAATGCAACACACCTAGGTTACTTCAAAACTAAATTAAAAATCTTGAGAACTGTATTTGTACTATATATCATATTTCAGAATTAAAGGAATGTTTGTTTTAAAGTAACTTGTTAATAATTGTAATTATAAAAAGATTTGTACATTAAACCTTTGATAATTTGGATTAAATCAAGCGGCAACCATCCATATTAAACAGATTTAAAAACAAATGGTAAAATTGAGAGTCAGTATAGCAATAATATCATTCTACATAAAATTTTAGTATTATTCATTAAAATATATTTTTTATGTATTTTTAAAGAAGATTGTACTAATGCTTAGTAAATTTATTTCAACTAGAAAACAAATATTCACTCATTTTTTGTTTTGGTATGAGGATGGTTAATTTTGAACTCAGATAATTAAAAGGAACAATTTGATGTTGGTTAGTTTGTCCATAAGCACATATTACATAACATGATATCTCATTAACACTTAAAATTAAAAACTAATAATAAACTACAGTGACAAAAACTATTGACATTAAAAATAAGTTCCACAGTGTTTAATAAATCAAAAGAGAATACTGATAATAATTTATCATTACATATGAAAATCTAAATGTAACTAAGATGTGTAAATGAATATCACCAGTTGTGTATAAATAATTCTATAGCTACATTTTAAACTGTTCCAGAAACACCAAAACAAATAATTATCTTTGCCTTAATGGGTTTTTTTAAACAAGGAATTTTATAACATAGTTAAAGTTTGTCGCACTATTCCAAAATCACCCTGTATAAAGTGAAATAAAATGATTCTTTTTATTAGACCATAGCTCATTTGATTCACTCTTAGGTTGTTTTAATTAGGAAAGTATAAAATTGGCGATTTCAACAAATAATACATTAAAATTCAAAATGGTTTGTTATTTCAAAATTTCTTCTGATTGTACTAATTTCTTTGTACTAAATAATGTCATTGTTTTAGTAAATAAATACAGGGTGTTATCAAAATTTAACCTTAACCAAAGCATTATTGTATCTGTAAAAAATACTTGTTTGTAAAACCACCCCTTTGATAAAAAATAAAACATCAATTTTACAATCAGATTAGGTTGAGAACTCCTGGCATTCATTATTTAATTTTAAGAAGGTAATAAATTAAAGAATAATCTATTAAATATGTCCAAGTTTGACTTTTATAACATGAAACTTGAGAACGATGATGTAAATGATTTCTAATCAAAATTACATTTTTACATGTGTTCAGCTGATAGGATTAGTTTATTAGAAAAGGTGGTATTGAACAGTTGCTTTCAATTATGACATTTCTCTTTATTAGTAATGGTTATTTAAATTTTTGTATGTTGTGTCTTTTGCATGTTTGTTAGTGTAAATGCATTTCCAACATCAGCTGTAAATGTAAGTTGTTTACATTTTTAGGTTCTTTTACCCACTTAGCAATAGTCTGAGATAATTTTGTTTATAACTTGCTAGGAAAATAAATGTAGTTATCAAGGCTCAGTTTTTTTAATGTGAAATTCAGTTTATTAGAGTCCATTTCCTGTAAGAAGTTGCTAAGGCCCCTTATTCAATACAAACTAACTTGCTATTTTTATCATGGAAGTTCGATTATTTTATTTTCAGGAGCCTTAACGACTCCTTAGGTGAAACATATTTAATGTAAATTCATATGTTAGGTTTAAAATAATGAAAGCAAAGAATCCTACATCTGGTTGCTTGAAAAATACCTAACTGAACCTTAATAAAAGACTGTTTAGATACAAAAAGTGCAAAACAGCAAAACAATATCAATACTGGTAAAACAAACTACCGTTATAAAGTCATTTGTAATCACAGCTGTAGTAAACTAAGAAAGTATTTGTTATTTTGATGGTTTGGTAAACAAAAATCATGAAATCCAATTAAAGGAATAAATGACTAATGTAATATGAGTTTTATCTTACTTAACACATATGATTTTGAAAGAAATGGCAATCAACAGTAGTTCTTAAAATGGCATTTTAAGCCCCTATTAAAAAAGTGAGTGGTTTGA
>JAHWXV010427104.1:0-10439 GCA_024586415.1 Phrixothrix hirtus
CTCCCTATCATGAACGGGTTACTCTGCAAGCCAGCACGTAGTTGCCCGTGCCGCGACTACTAGGAAGTATACGTAATGCACTGACACACTCGGGCACGTACTCTATATTATATCAATATTCAAATTACGGTCGCGAGCTATATAGAAGAAGCATAACTTTTATGAAGTGTAACTTTTTCGGTAAAATGAAACACAAAAATTTTTATAAGTTTACTATATATTTAATTTTTAATTTTCTAAGGTTTATCAGGTACATATAAAAAAATTTGCCTTGCCGGAGAATTGAACTTTCGGGACCTCTTATTCGATGCGTAAGGGCTTTATCGCGCTGAGCTACCAAGACCAATATCAGCTAAAGACAAATTTCTACATATGTATTTAATATGACCTTGGTAGTTCAGTGCGATAGAGCGCCTAGGAATTCCCGAGTAGAATTCTCGGCCAAGACAAATTTTTAAATAGTATAAAAACTTAAGAAAATTAAAAATTAAATGTATTTAATATTATGAATAATAAAATTTAAAAACTAACTGTATATATAATATTTATTAACAAGTTTGTTGTGATAAAAATTTTCTTAATTGATTATATGCGCAACCATAGAGCCTGTAAGTTTTTACCGTTATTAAAAAAACAAAGGAATTAATATTTAAGTTTTGTACACTAAACTGGCATGACATAGCAACAAAATAGTACCGTTACTTTTTCACTTTTAATATTACTTTCAACAAATCATCTTAAATTCCCATGTCATTTCTTATAAAGCATTATATTTAATGCATATCATCCATGGAGTGATAAATTTGATATAGTAGCGTTAGTTTCAAAGTTACAACTAACATTTTTTAATACTACTTATGTGGAATGTCCTGTGTCATTATTCAATTTTTTATTTAAATCTCCGTCCGCTGTTTTTTATTGGTAAATGATATTTATCGTTAACGATGCACTGCCAAATTCTTACATTTTTAATCTCGGACATCAACGAAAACTTTACTTCTACATGTGTTATAGAACATTAAAATTTTGTAATACAGGATGTGGGAGTAAATCGATTTTATGCATATAATTACCCGTTTCATAAAGTTATCCAGATGACCCAAAAGTTTTTTAAATGCAACGTCATGCTTAGAATTATTACATATTTTTAATATATTAAATAAATGTATCATCACACCTAATTAATTATAAAACAATATTACACAATTTTTTTTCTTTTAGCTCGTTATTGGCTGATCCGTCAAATGCATTATCACCAATGCCAGGATGTACAATGAAAATATTTTCTGGCGATCCCAGCGAAAGGGAAGTAGCAGAAAGTGTTAAAATAGGAGATCCGTTGACCTTAGTGATTTCAATAGATGCTCAAGATACATACGGACTTCGCATCACAGATTGTCTTGTACGTGACGGTTTAGGATGGGGAGAACAAAGGCTTATAAATGGTGAAGGATGTCCAGTGGATAAAGAAATTATGGGAATGTTTCAGTATTCGGAAGATAAAACAAAGGCTTCAGTTCATTTTCAAGCTCATAAATTTCCATATACTGCATCTGTCTATTATCAATGCAACGTTAAATTATGTTTGAAGGTAGACAATGGATGTGCAACTGTTACGGTAAGTATTTTAAAATACTGGAAGAAATACTTATATGAGTATGTATATTTGTGCTTTCTGTAATAAAAATTCCAAAGCGCTACATAAAATTCGACTACTCTTTAGACCGGTTCTAAAAGGTAACAGTGTAGGTGTTATAGCAAGGTTTCTAAAGGTTAAAATAATATAAAACGGCCTTTACGTAACTTTCAACATTTTATTTTTTAGAAATTAATAATTTGCCTATGTAATTTATTTAAACATTCAAAAAAGAAATTCGACGTCATTTTGTATTTATTACTAAGTTTTACACAAATAAGGCCACCTTAACGGTTATTTTTTTTAAAGAATGTATGCCCAAATAACCATTGCTTAGTCTGAGTTATCTCTAAAATTATTAATAATAATTTTAATATTTATTTGTTTTAAAGTAAATACTACACACGTCATTAAAAAAATTTGAGATGGTGACCATTGGCCTTATTAAGAACATAATGAAGCTCAAAAGTGTAGAATTGCAAAATCAAAAGTGGAACTAGTTAAAATGTGTTAATAGATGCAGTAAATTACAAAATTAAATTTTCTTCAAATGCAAAATAAAATAACACAACATAATTTCTAAGTAGCAAAAACTAGGTGAAAAATGAAACAACTATGATAACATATTGATTGCCTGTCTTCTTTGCACAAACTGATGCATTGTTGGTCTACGTATTACTATACGTCTGATATAAAAACAATACAAAGAATCTTCAAACTAAGATGTTTGTTATTTGCCTTTGGTATCATTTTAATTTTATGTTTTGGCGTGGATATTTGAAATGCATTACTTTTCGACACCGCTGTTTCAAATAAGTCTCCAGAGAGTATGCCGAACGGTTAAATGCTTTAAGCCTTGATTTTGTCGACATCTTTATTTTAGGCGCCTGACGCAATTCAGTAAACGAAAAAGACATGTCTAACATCTTATAATCTTCTAGTGTATGCCGTTCGTTGCTTGAACAATAAGGCCCAGGAGAATTATCAGGCTCTCTTGGAAACGAACATTAATGTAAATTTTGGTTATCGTTTAGTTCAGAAAGTGGATATTGAAATGGCCGTCTCAAATACATGGAGAGTAATATTACGTATGAGTCTGCCCAGTTCTTCGTTCTCCGCCAAATTGTCCAAATCTTGTCTTTGTAATTTTACATCCAAGTGCTCGGACTCAATATTTTAGAACTTCTTCGTTCGATAATTTTCGAATGATCGAAAAACACTTTTTTCAAGCGGTTACAATTCATATGTGATGTTACTTGGGAGGAAAAGAAGATCTATATCGTGTGCTTCAGCAATCTTCACAATGTTAGTATCTAAATGCGAGCTTGCATCATCAAATATCAAGCAATGTCTAGGCGATTTATATTTGGCAAAATGCTTCAATCATTTGACAAATTTTGCGGTAGTCATGTTACCTTCAGCAGTCATAATATTGCTGTTCACGGAGGTACTGAACCTATCCTTTCCGTTTCATTCCACATGTCATCACAGCAACACACGGCGTATTTATTTTGTCCTCTTGCTGTTAATGTTAGATGATGAGGCGACAACTGTTTTTGCCGTTCTTATACATTAATTGTGACTGATTTGATAGATTTAGGTGCATTATTCGCCTTTTTTAATTAATTCTAGTTAACTACAATATATTTATTACCTCTTTCGGTTCTTGTTGGATTCAATGAGTGCGCATCTATTTTCTTCCGACTAATCTAGAATTTTTAGAGAAATGTTGTTTTTGACATTTTTGTCAGAAGCTTTTCTAATGAGAAATTAAACACAACTTAAAAGTTGTGTTCTTATGCATGCAACTAAAACCCTACAGATTCGAAGTTGTTTTAAATTATAAAAAGTGGATATATCAGTACTAAAACCTCGTACACCTAGAGATGACGCATAAAGTTTCATTCTCAAAGATAGTGTGCTGGTAAAAATATTGTATTGTTCTATTTATAGTTGTCCCGGACCCCAAGCAAATGCAAGAGATGCACATACACAAAGGATGCCCTAAAATGAACTAACAAAGACTTTGTTAGGTACTATAAGGCTACCGATATATTTTGAATTTTTATTGTAGGAAAATACTACATATAGAAAATAGTAAATCTAGGCATATTAGAAACTAGTCGTAGCTTATATAAATTTATGTACGGATGTAACTCATCCGGGTTATTCGCAGATTGAGTTAAAGGCATTCACTCCTTCAAATCTCGATTTATTTCCACGATGTGATCTAGCATGATTCAATTTATTTGCAACCATTCATCCAAAACTAAAACCTAGATTTGTCCATCCAGAGCCGCATTCATTATTTCCCAATAGTCTTCCATGTGGAAATCGATGGAAGTAACAATTTAGGGCAAATTAAAACAATGGAAGTAATTGTGTAGAAGTATTCTTGTTACTTGTAATTATCATCTAGTCAATGCCGATTGAACTTGGAAATGGAAGGCAATGCCAAATAAGTCGATCTTTGAGGTCCTTTCTACTCTGGGGATTTCCAATTTATTGACGGTCATAAAGGCCTTTATTAACAATGCCCTTATTTTGCAACACCGTGTATATGACAGTATATTAGCATTTCAAGTCTGAGTGCAATGAACAACGTATATGTATAATCGTAATTTCAAGAAAATTAATATTTTATATATTAGATACAACTAATTTAAATTTGAAACAACTTTGCGTTTCTTACAAAATTTTAAAAATTACAAAGTGTGTTTAATTAACATCTCAGCAAGGAATGTTTTCTACATGTTTAAATATTTACTTTGTAGCAATTTAAAATGATTAAAATACAAATTCGGCTGTAACCGACATTCCAGCACTATTCATTGCGCAAAAATATTTGCCGAGAACTAATTTTCTGAAGTCACCTTCGTTGCTTTAAAGGGGTAGAAAACGAAGATTTTTCTAATGACAAAACGGACATGGTTAAAATAAGAACCATTTGCGAACGATGATTCGAAGACCTGAGATAGTTTTAAACGGGTTTAGTGTCGCATAACTGACGCGTTAAGAAATCAATGTGTTCAAGTATTGAGGATAAGGTGTCGCTATCCTAGTTTACCCACTTCATGGAGTTCTTTGACGTTCGAAATCCCGTTACCCCAGGTTTCTAAACAGGCAGCGCCGTTTTATGTTCATGGTGCCTTCCATATTAAAAGGTAGGTTAAGCCAATATACAGAAGGCAAACATCTTAAGTACATTTAATAATTGGATTAAGGTCCCTAGTACTCACAAAAAAAATTTTCTATCTTAAGTACATTTCAGAATAGTTTGTAAAATACATGAGGTATCCTGGAGCGTGTAAACTACCGCAAGTTCTGTTACGCTTTTAACGGAAATTTTGAATATTCTACTGTATCCGTAAGCATCCAACTTTTAGCGAAGATGACAAGACCCAGGTTTACAAAAAGAAGTATGTGGAGCCTATTTAATTAATTTGAGAATTTTTTGACAAGCAATTATCAATACACATCGAAATTGCGAATTAACACGAACTTATTGCTTTTGTAGCTGGATGCATTAATCCATGTAGCGATCGAGAAATCTACAGAAATCTACAATTATCCTTTTACAACGGATCAGTCAGTTCCTTCCAAATTTGGAAGTAACTCGATTCACTCCCAAAAGTATTCATAAAGTAATTTCCACATTTTCAATTGAATTGTCCAACTGAATATTACTCACTATGATTTCGGCTAAATCGAATAAAAAGGCTGTGGCCTCTGCTATTTCAAAAGTGCTTATCATCTTCCTCTTCATTCTACATCCCCTTTTCTAGCTAGTCAAATTGTTACCTCAGGTATACGAAATCTACAACCTATACGTAGGTCTAAATCATGGAAGTGCATGGTACTTCAATTTCAGAGAGGTATTCAATTGGAAAATTTGCCCTCACCGGTTGAGAATTTCTTTAAAAGCGAGAAATGATTGAACGTGACGGTTTATCATCAAAATCTGCTCTTCAGAACGCGGGCCTTTTGTATCTGTTTTGTAAAACTCGGCGTTCTACTTTACAAAAATACTGCCAGCTTGGAAATGAACGTTTTAGAAAAGTATTTGATAGCATACTGTCTTAAGAATTTACAATCGTATTGAACGTGCGGTACTGTATAAATAATCAATACATTGTCACTCTTCCTTCTTAATTTCGACGGTATAAGTTAGTTAATGCATGCATTATTTCTAACCTGGAACGTTTTGGGACGGAAAATCATAGCTTTTGCATTTCCTTCAAGATCACAAAGATGCATTTACAATTCACCCCTGATGAATTCATCCTCGTTTAGAATGGATAAGATAGAAAACACTAACTGGTCATTACCTTGTCAAAACCCAGCTCTAAGTAGTATATCAACATTCAACATTCAACATAAAACACTCGTTGCGTCACTAGATGTCAAGTTCTTCTCACAAAATATCCTGGGGCTACTACGGAGCAATTTATTGACATGGACCACCTTGAGAGCGAAAATGTTCTTATGCTCGTCGAAATATAAAAATAGTTACTTGCAATTATTGCAGTCTGTCATTCCACTTTTAGTAGCTTCTTTTGGATTACGTTCACAACGTAAATGGGAGTATTTTCACGAATAAGGATAAGTACGCAAACCACTTCTTCTTAATTATTGTTCCATTTAGATCAAATATGGCATGTGTATCTAAATAATACTAATATCAACTATAAGTCAAAATTTACCGTCACGGTAATACAATTTATATGTTTTCTAATATTATTTACGGCGTAATTTAACTGATTATGTTCCAATTGTGCTTTTCTAAGAAAAGTAACAAATTTAACCTATTGACAAAAACTTGACAGGGTCGGGCTTTTCTTAACACTGGACGTAAAATCCTCGGGTAAAATAGAAAACAAAGGAAAATATTTTAACAACTCACTATGTCTTTTTTCGAACGTAGCTCATTACAAAAAATAGATAAATCAATTACTATAAATGGAAGGTTCTTTCACAAACGCAATCATTTCATGTCATCCGCAGAACTCCGCCACTTTCCGCTTCGTTACATGAACTTCCGTTTTATTCTCCGGTGAACTTTATATATCTCTTCCACGTCCCCTATTTCTCGAGGTAATTCCAATTTATTTGTTACCACGACTTCTCATGTGGTTGTTTGACCCTTTTTATCATTTGGCCTCAAAAAACTACATTAATGTGAAGAAGGTGTCTCATAAGATGTTGTGTTGCGACGTCTTACTGCTGTTTTCATCTAAATAGTGTGTACTAGACTAATGTAAATGGGACGCACCTTTGAATCTATTAGTATAATTGAGACGTCAGATTCCTCCATGTTCGACAGCATTATTATCTACTGTATTGAATACCTCAGGCTGCAGTGAAATATACATTTGGGAAAATGTTTCAAGCTTTCGTAAACGGAGACAGGTCTCTGATTTTAGCCGGCTTTGTAAAAACTTTGTAAAACCCGCTTTGATATACAGGCATTAAGGGGGTCAAAAAGGTAAGATCCAACGACTGCATTTTATTGGCGAGTGAGGTAATAAAAAAATTACTATGACATGTGCGTTTGCCAAAATGAACTTTAATATCTTGAAAACCGCTTTAATATCTATCTGGGACATCTTCTTTGGTTGATTTTGTTCTGTGATTAAGATTTCGAAGCGCTCACAATGATGAACTATAACAATCGTTTCAGGGGAGTTTCCTTTCTCTAAAGCTGTACTCATATTAGTATGAGGAAATACAACAGTATTACGCTAATCAAAATGTCTTCTTGGGGAACTTTATATTTCATTGATATTTCAAACTCTATTTGGCATATCTTGTTATCTAATTCCTGGACACAGTTGTTTATTGAATTTACATATATTTATCTGGGTGAAAGCTAAAAGGCCACAGTTTTGTTGTCGATAAGGCATGTTTGTGTCATCTAAGAAACAATTTTGGTCATCTTTGCCAAGCATCCTAATCTCCAAAAGATCGTTTAAGATTATTTAATGCCAAACTCAATTCTCTCCCTCTTAAGATAGTGCCCTCCATTTTCAGTCTCAGGACTCAATTAACATCTTATAAAATTTTGAACCTCATTTTGGTCGAGCTACATAGTTTTCACTTGCGAACTTCATCAGCATTGTTTAGTACCTTTTCGGATGCCCTTCTAGTATTTTTAAGGTTCCCAACTTTAACCGCATAAAAATTTAGAATTTTTAACTTGTATTGCAGGAGTCTTGATTTTTAGAAAACGTTAGGGTTTTGCTTAGGTCGTCTTTATACAGATATTAAAAGGTTTATCCATAATTTTTTACAATTAAGTATTTCTTAAATGAAATGTATCGAAGAGTAACTTTAATGATCTTGTTCCCTAATTGAGGATACTCTTCATCTTTCAATGCTCTCAACATGTCGACAAGCTGCAATCACATTTAAAACCCACAATGCTCACAGTGCCGCGAAGAGATTGCAATTTATTCTCTTTGAAATACCAGCAAATAGCTATTTCTTAAACAGTTGTAAAAACTGGACATATGCTGGTCATTTCTAAATCTTTATGATTTTCTTCATATTTTCGTATTATTACAAAGTAAAATAATAGAGGAGTTCATATAAAAAATGAGGTCCAATTTTGAACACTTCAATCCAAATTGTTCTGTTTCATATTTTGTATAGGTATAATCAAACATAATTAGCTAAAATTATCGCACGCTATTTTTGATCTAAAAAACAATCGACTAGAATATTGTTAGTGTGAAAAACGAAAGTGATACATATACGGTATACATATTGAACGCGGAGAAAGTCTTTTCTGACTACATCATATTATGCGATAATCACATCTTATCAAACAATTTTAACCTATATCTAAACTTTTTACCTGAAAATAATTTGTCGGTTTATTAAAAGGAGGAACCAGCAAAAACAACCGCTATGTACTGAAAAAATTAAAGAAAATTGCCACCAACAATAGTAACCATGACTAGACAACTTTTTTGTCCGTTTACAAATGCACTTACCTTACGAATTATTTATATTTTGTGAGAGAGATATTAGTTTAAAATAATGCATTATTGTAGGTATACTGTTAGTTAATACATGTGATTTAAATATTTGTCTGATATGCTCTGAAGTTAGCAAGGCTAGGTTGCGTTTTGTAGTTTGTATAACATACAACTCATATGAAAGTATAAAAACGTGCATTTCCAATGCGCATTTAAAAAATTTCCAAACATTTCTTTTGTATTAATTATTCTTTGTTGCTTTTAACAAACATTAATGGTAGTAACTTGAATCTAGATAAATGTTTAAAAAGTAAAACTTTGTGTAAACATTTGTTACTATTTTATAAATATAAAAAAGAATAAAAATACGACCAAAATTTCACAAAACTGCTTATTAATTAAATTCATTTTATCAATGCAAGAATTAAAATCTATCTAAAAATTATTTTTAATAGCGCATCTAGAGGTACTACCTATCGACATTCCTATCCAGTCAGTTATATTCTGTAGATAATTATAGTAATTCCTTCTGATATCTAAGTCATTAATTCTCATTTATGAAAACGGAGGGAAAAAAGCAGATACCTACAGATAAGCACATCCTTCTACTCTATAATTAGTGAAAATTAAGATAGAGTGAGTACGATTAATTCCTTAAGAAAATTCAAAATGGTTATCTATCTGTATTTTATTTAGCAAAACAAAAGTAGAGGCATTAAAATTATGCGTTACGCTATTATATATAACTCATTTGATATCTCTGCCTTTGCAAATAAAGGTTTTAAATTACCCGGCGAAGAAAATGAATTTTGAAAGATAGTTAAGGTAATTAATCATTTCTGTGTTTTACTGCAGTAAATTAAATACCTATTTCAAATAAAACGTTTTATACTTTATAACCTTTTAATAACATTTTAACAATACCAGTTTTATCTTGTTGTTTATGAGTTTACGCATTAGATAAATTCCTTATTAATTATATTTATTAAATAGAAAACTATTTTTCATACCGTGTGTACGAGGTCAATTAAGGAGGTTTAAACAATATTGGTTATTACATAAAATTGAGTTTCAAAACTTGAAAGGTTCGATACTGCAACATAACCTAAATCGATACAAAGGTGTCGAAATTGGAAAACAATTAACACACATAGTTTATAGTTAAATTATCTGTATGGAGCTTTTGAAGTATTTTGAAAAACAAACTACTGCTTAAAAATGTGCTGAAAGGGACCCGTCAGAAGCTAAGTAATGCAAGGTCGAACATATCGGACACCAATTTACACCTCGTTAAATATATTGAATTATATGTCCCTGAGATTGTTTTTACACCTCTACACCCTTTTCAGTGCAATTCACCACATCAAAAGCGGCATTTTTGGTAATAAAGTAAAAATTTGCCATAACTGCTATATATTTTAATACAATTTAATGTAAATATGGCTATGATCGGCAAACTCAAACATCAAAAGTTTGTAGTAATCTGAGACGCCTATAGCATTAACATTCTCTATGAAAAAGTAATGGAAACTATTTCGTTAATTCCAAAATACCGTGGCAAATTTAGAATTACCGTGAAATTAAAATAAATGCATGCAATGTAAATTCGTCATTTTGGTTCTAAAATTTTAAAAATATTGATCAAATTCATTTACGGTATTCTTTTCATAAAAACACGGATCAAAAATCTGGTGTGAAACAACACACGACTTTCTCTTACGCACATATGCCAATAGTGTCCACAAATTATTAGATTATTGCCTACGTTTACTTTGGAAACAATAATTGTAACGGTCAGCCATCCAAGTTACTGGACAGGCGAA
>JAHWXV010427134.1:0-11505 GCA_024586415.1 Phrixothrix hirtus
ATGGGTTATTTAAAAAAATTGATTAGTGTGTCTAATGAAGAACATATTTATCTACAATTTCTTTCTTTACAGTTTTTCTGTAAAACCAAAACTAACCAAGATAAATGCAGTTAAAGAAAATACGAAAATTCAATTTTTCCAAAATATCTAGTCATCCATGATTTTTTTTTACAAAACAAAGAGTGTCTTGAATTGAACTCACAAACCTGCAAATCTTTCCCCATTTAACCGTCTCTCTATCTCCGCTAGTTTCCGAGATCCCCATACTAAACATCGAAAAAAACTCACCCTATATATATATATATATAGGTTGAGTTAATATTCATTCCCCAGCGCTCATATATGTATTCTAAAATGAAAAATAAAATTCAAATCCCAAAATCGAAGCCATTTTAAAGTAAAATTGGAATGAAAAATTAACATTTTATAATTTTTCGTTTATATTCTAATCAAATTTAAACACAAAACAAGTAACTTGAAACAAAAATAATTGACCAGTAGAAAGACAGATATATCATTGTTAGCATCATCGCAGCTCTTATTATAAGCTATTACATTAATACTTGCAGATGATTCATTGCAGTGAAATATTATAGGCATCCTGTTTATTTCGTCTTCTCCAATAAAATTATCTATTTCTTCAATTACAATTCTACTGTTATCATTTTCATCACCGCTTTAGAAATTTTAAAAATAGAATAATATGACAGCTTTGGGAATGCTAAAAATAGAATTCCTGGTACCAACTACTTTCAAATAAAGTTGGGGTTGTAGTATTATGCGACCAAGGGTCCGACAATTAACTCATGTACTTTAGATGTAACAATTAAATTCTTTTATGTAAGTGAATCAAATATTCAGAACATTTACACAATTATTCGTTTATTAAACATCAAATCGTTATTGCACATGGTCCTTCGAGCCGGATTTGTAACCTCAACCTAATTTTGTTAACTAAATAAAATCAAATAGTTAGTGTAAATAAAGTGATTTCAAATCAGAAGTAGGCCATCTACCTGAGGCACCGTAACAATACTTCAAGCAAAGGTTAGTGGGTAAAATCCAATACTTCAACCCTTGCTTACCTTACAATTGCAGTTAAAAACAAATATTTATTTACATTTGTTCTTGTTAGTCACGTATTTTCAACATAAAGCATTAGGTAGTATCCGAATAAATAATAAATAACTCAATCAATTTACAATATATATCATAAATCATAACATGGAAACATAAATTAAAAATTTAATTACCAAGTGTGGTTTAATTAAAAGCAAGCTGACTAGATTAGAGAACCTTTTTAAAACTTGCATCGGCAAAGGTAGTATCATTTAATTAAAACTCCAAATTGCAAAAACCGATAATATTTATCAAGAATTCGACGATTTATAGTCTCAAATTGAAATACTAGTTCAGGATGTAAGTCAAAATATTGAGCTCGATACCTTTGAAAGTCAATATTTCGAAGTAATGGCAAATTTAGAGGCATTTATACAAAGGGTTTCAGTTGAAGGTAACTCAAACGAAGGCAATAACAGTAGCAATAGTTTGCAATCCGACGTACAGGTTAAACTTCCCACTCTAAGATTACCATTCTTTGAG
Organism: Phrixothrix hirtus; assembly: GCA_024586415.1. Taxonomy (NCBI): domain Eukaryota; kingdom Metazoa; phylum Arthropoda; class Insecta; order Coleoptera; family Phengodidae; genus Phrixothrix; species Phrixothrix hirtus. The sequence goes on from JAHWXV010427134.1 coordinate 1,603, forward strand.
GGTCAAATTGAGGAATGGATATCATTTAGGGAAACATTCTGTTCTCTAATTATCGAAAATGATAATTTAAATAATGTTCAATGGTTTCATTATCTCAGGTCTTGTTTGAAAGGCGGTGCTTCTAATCACATTGCTACATTAGGAGTCTCGTCAGAAAATTACGCAATTGCCTGGGATCTTTTAAAAAGGCGTTTTGAAAACAAAGGGTTAATTATCAAGAGCCACATAAATTCATTGTTGTCTTCCCGCGGTGATTAGGGATTCTTCTATGTCGCTCAGAAAGCGTTTTAGATAACGTTTTAATGCACATCAAGGAATTGAAATGTTTAGGTCTACCTACAGATTCGTGTGGGAAGTATGAATTATTCATTTGATAACATCAAGATTTGACGTTTCTACAATAAAGAATGGGAATGTTTTACGAAAGAAGATATCCCAAAAATCTCAGAAGCGTCCAACTTCTTAATGCTTGAGTCTCTCAATTCTAATAAGGGTCTTGAAAAGACGTCATCTAATTCAAAGTTTCAAACCTCAAGGACTACTGTGCCTCACACCGCGCTACATGTTACAACATCCAAACAAAATTGCAAATTTTGTAATGATAATCATTCAATTCATCAATGCAATCAGTTACTAAGATTCTCAATTGAATCAGGAATCAAAAAATAAGGGAGCTTAATTTATGTTTAAATTGTTTTAAGTCCAATCATGTAATAAAACTGTTATGCAGGAAACTGCAAAACACGAAATAGAAAGCACAATACATTACTACATTTAACAACAACAAAAATCCAACTAATAAACATTCAAACAACTTGTCAAGCACAGAACTTTACAATACGACCAAGTCAATTATACTATTGGTCCAACGCAAATAGTTCTGTACAGAATACAACGATTTGAAACGAAACGGTTCGGTCAAATAGCAAATTAGTGTCACTCAACCCTTTTGTTGACGACGAGGGCATCATTAGAGTGGGGGGTCACTAAGAAACTCATCACTACCGGCAAATACAAAATACTCGATTATTTTACCACTAAAACATCACGCCATCCAATTACTAATAACACAAGTGCATCAAAAGCACTTGCACGCGGGACCCAGCAAACCTTAGCCGCTTTACGGCAAAAATTTTGGCCACTTTCAGCACGCCCAACAGTGCGTCAGGTTGTATACAATTGCGTTAAATGCTTTCGCGTAAAACCAGTTATCGTAGAACAATTAATGAGTGACTTGCCAGCTAGTAGAAAAGAACCTTCTAGGCCGTTTTTGAATTCTGAGGTTGATTACGCAGGACCGGTACTACTAAGGGAACGTCGATGACGCAAACGAAAGGTTTATGTCTGCCTTTTCATTTGCTTCGCGACTAAGGCTATACATCTTGAATTGGTAGGTGACCTTACGACGCAGTCATTTCTAAATACGCTGAAAAGGTTCATAGCAAGAAAAGAAAATGTATTAAACCTTTACTCTGACAATGCTACTACCTTTATCGATGCAAAACGCGAGTTACAGGAGTTATCTGAAATGTTCAACGAACAAGGTTTTGAAAGGGTTACTAATAAATTAACCTCAAAGAACATCACGTGGCACTTTATTCCTCCTAAATCGCCCAACTTTGACGGTCTTTAGGAGGCAGGCATAAAATCAACCAAATTCCATTTAAAGAGAATTGTGGGTAATGCAATACTAACATACGAAGAATGTATACTGTACTCACCTCAATACAGGCTTGTTTAAACTCTCGCCCACTTACTCCGTTAAGCAATCATCCTACCGACCTCACTCCTTTAACGCCTTCTCATTTCCTTATTGGCGAACTCTTAACCACTTTAGTAGAACCTGATGTTACGCACTTGAAGTTGAATCGAATTTTGCGGCATCAATTAATGGTAAAACCACGTCAAGATTTTTGGAACCGATTGTCCAAGAAGTATTTAGGACAGCTTCAGCAGCGACACAACTGGCAAAGGGCGACACACTTGCCAATATAACCTGGGCTTCAAGTTGTATTAAAGGATGATGGTCTACCTCCGTTAGAATGGCAGCTTGGGAGAATCATGGAGGTACATCCTCGAGCCGAGAACATAGTGCGAGTAGTTACAGAGAAAACCGGTAGTGGAGTTATAAAACGTGCAGTGGGGAAAGTGTGCGTGCTTCCAATTGATAGTGAATTAGAACAACCCTAAACGCTAATACATTTAAAAACAGTGAAGTTAGAATTATTATAGAAATTAGTACCACAAATGTGTGAGTAAATATTAAAAGCAATACTTTCAAGGCCGGCGGAATGTTACCGCTTTAGAAAAAACAGAATAATCTTATAACTTTGGGAATGCTACAAATAGTATTCCTGGTACCAACCACTTTCAAATAAGGTTGGGGTTGTAGTATTATGCGGCCAAGGTTTCGACAGTTAACTCATATACTTTAGATGTAACACTTAAATTCTTTTATGTAAATGAATAAAATATTCAGAACATTTACACAATTATTTGTTTGTTAAACATCAAATCATTATTGCACATATTGTCTTCTGTGAAAAAATTTTGCTTTAACTTCTGATAAATCTTTAATAACAACCCAAAATTATCATCACTAGTATCGTTGTTTGAAAACGCTTTTCTTTGTATCTCTGCTAACTTCTCTGTGCATATAATGCCTATAAAATCTTTAAATGTTAGTATACCTTCCACTTCTGTATTTTACTGTAAGTTAATTTCTTGGTTTATCCGTGTATTTGCATCAAGACATTTTGAAAAGTCAAGGCTATTAACATCCTACGCGTATATTCCACACGCTTTAAACTCATTACTGATAGGGGAAAGAATAAGAACTTTCATAGCTTTCTCTAAAATAGGCGCAAAATTAACTTTGGTCAATTTGACGAAAGGATTACTTCATCTTCGATGCATCACTGCTTGATTTTAAGAATTTTTGAGCGGTTTGAAGAATGATACATCGGCCGGTTGTAAGATTCTAGTAACGTTTGGATATAATGAAACCAAAATTAGTTTAAGAGGTGTACAAAGCGTACTCAGCTCATAAGTAAGATGGGTTCTATGACCATCTACAAATAAAATAATTGGAAATTTGACCTGCTACTTTACTAGATGTGGATGCAAGGTATTTGCTACATACTCATCAAATAATTCTGATTTCGTTCACCCTGTGTCACTGACTCCAATTCGCCAAGCTGACGGAACACTTTGTATAATAGCCCCTGGAATCCGCTTATATGGATATATTATCATAGGGGGTGTAGTGGCTCAATTTGATAAACATTTCTTGTATCTCGAGGAGCAATTATCTTCTCTTTGTTGGGACAGAGTGGGAAGCAAGTCTCGTCTCCATTGTATACCCTGGTTGGATCTTGCAATATATCAAAGTAACGTTTTTCTTTTAAATAATTTTCTATATTAGAAAACCATTTCTTAATATTGCTTTGTGAGACGCTGCCGCTATCTTCTGTAACTGCTTCTGTTGTACGCATTGTTAGTTCGAAATGTCTTTTTAAGAAACACTTATACCAATTCTTTCCCGGTGTATTTTGTTGAAAAGGTGTAACCTGTGGATTCCTATCTAGAAAGGTTTTTACACTGGCTTGGATATCTTGTCGTATTTTAGGAAAACCTTTCCCGTGACTCTCTATAATCCAAAGCACTGTCTGATTTTCTTCTTCAATGGTTAAATAGTGTTTGGTCCATGTTTGGTTTCCTTAAATTCCTTACTTAGCTTGTACTGTAATGTTTGTCTAGGAATGGCATATACCACAGAAGCCTTTTTTTTCCATGCCATTGCTGATATCAGATAAAGCCTTCTGTAAAGTATCTTCATTGTATTTCTTCTCATATTTTTTTTATTTTTGACCTTCGGCATTATAACTAAAAGAAATAATTAGGTAATTACTTCATTTTCAAAGTGTAACAAGTTCACTTATTGTGGACTATTAGACATATAGTAAAAGATGTGCTTATTTTGGACAAAAGTTGAAGTTTCCGGAAGTTAAGTTAAAGTTCTAAGAAATTCAATCCCAAATTTTGTAAAATTCGATATGAATAAATTTGTGATTTTTAAAGTAAACTTGACATTTTTAAATAATTAAAAGTACCTATATTAAATTGGTAGATTTTGCACAATAAACTACAAAGTTTAATTAAATAATTGCAAAATTAATAAAAATTCGATGTCAAGTACTAGGTACCTAATAATTTTTTAAGCCAATAATAGGGTCCTCACATACACAATACAAGTTCAATTGTTGTCACTGTTTGCAAATAACTGAACTTTGGTCACATTCGCAACTGAATAGTTGGCACCTTAGAATTAACGTTTTTTCTTTAAAATAATTATCAAATTAATCACATACTACCCTTTATCGACACCCTTTAGAACATGCAACAAGAAAAAAAGAGGATATGAAATAAAATAAGCAAACGAAACACCTACCAAAATGTTATGTTTCTAAACAAATTGACAATTTTCCTATGCGTTACAAAAACACACAGCTTCTCATTAGAATCACGTCTACCATTTGCAATTTAAACGCATGTTAATGCTTTTATCGACATAGATATTCTGCCATCTTTCGAATTTCGGCGTACTTGTTGTCAACATTAAATAGAAAACTTTATTAAAAAACAAATACTTTAATTAATGCCAATAACTGAGTCAATGCCGACTATTGGGTGTTTACCCTATTGTTATTTCAAATTCTACAGCTAGGTACATATATACAATGTACTTATCTAAATACATTAAGCACATCTAACTAACTTTCATAAATATTTAGGTTGCAAAATATTGACCTGTTTATTTTCCAAAATGAAAAGTAAACAAACAATAAATAAAGAGATTGTAGTACTCATTAGTGTAGAGGTGGTTCTAATAACATTTGCAGTCTTTTAAACAATCGTAAAATATAGCATAATTAATAAAATAATATTTTTTATTTTAGCAGTTTAACACGACCAGTTTTATTAATTTTAATGCTATATAATAGTCCAGTCGTGGAAGGATTTAGTGAAAACAAAAAATTTGTTTAAGTATATCCTCTGGAAATTTTACTTATGCCATGCATCCTGTGCCGCAAAGCTTCCCGGATTTTTCCCCTGCAGTTGCAAAAAGTACGAATCGAAATCGCAAAAATGAAATTTTAGCTGATACTCGCTAAACTATAAGTAATTTGTTAAAAAGACTTGAGTACTTAAAAGGGAAGCAAAAAACAGATAAAAACTTGCACTTTTCCGCTAACTCTAATCATTTTAGAAAAAATCACGATGAAAGTTTCATATAAAAAACGCACGAAAAAGTTAAGATTTTTAAACGTGAAATGCCGCGGATATTGAAAATTTTAAATACTTTGTTTCTAATTAAAATTTTCTAAACTTTATTGTAGGGGTTTATAAAGAAAGGTTTTTAGTACATTTTTGTGCAGTATACATTTAAAACCTTCGCTACTTTTTATGAGCAATTTACGAAACTGGCGAAATATTAAGAAGCAGAAATTTTGTAAAATTTTGAGCACGCTCCCCCTGAACAGCATTTTAGCCAAAAAACGCGGACGACCAACATGAATGTTTAAACACTTGATACAGTCGTGTACGATAATGATTAAACTTGTTTATCTAAAAAAACATGTATCAGGATCTGAAATTAATGGCTTGTTTTTAGACAATAATGATGCTGAGATAGAGGAAAATTAAGACGACGACGATGAGGAATTTCCTAAAGTTTTCTTGGAGTAATAATCCTTTTTTTAATAATTTTTCTGTAGAATAATAAGAATAAGATTTGCAGTTAGAGGGAATATTTCTTGTTACTTTTTTATACCAAATGTCGTTCACAATTTAACTTTTATTTCATTTGCAAAAAAAATTTGTATTTTGTATTTGTAATTTGTGCAAATTCTTCACATTTCTCAAAACACCTTGAAATTCGGCTTTTCGCAAAATTTTGTACTTTGAGGAAAAACCGGTGAGGCATGCAGGGAGCCTTTAAAGATAACATTATACACTTAATTCCACGGCAATTTACCGCAACAAGTTTGTGTTGATTTACGATTGGAAACGCTCCCCACGACTGGGTTTTAAATGCACATCTAAACTAAATGTGATATAAATATGAATTGCTAATATGGACCCGTAATTACTAGTTTATATAAATAGATTGCACTCGACTTTATGGGTTTACTGTACATATTATACCGGGTGTCCCATAGTTATGACAGAGCAGAAGTATATGGCTAAGCTAAAAAAGATACAAAAACTATATTTTCAAGACGGCCGCTCTTCTACCGGAGGTAGCTACCAAATCCATTTTCTTAAATATAGCATATTAATTTTCTTCTGATGCTGATTCAGTATAAAGATCAAAGTATATTTACCAATTTTTACGCCCATAACGTATATTTTTAAAATATAGTTTTCATCTTACCGCAAACCGAAATCACGTTTCACTGAAAAATTGATGTCTCGCAAGCTGTAAATATTGCAACGGTTATATTTTCATATCTATAATGCACAACAGTGGAATACTTGATTTTGAAAATTTCTGGAGGATGTTAAAATCAAAATTAAAACGTAACAAGGCTCCAGGCCCCGACGATGTTCCAACGAGAGGACTTAAGTTACTCCCAGAACAAGCGATCACGGAAATCACAAATATCATCAACGCAATCTTTCGGACGGGTTACTTCCCTATAGCGTGGAAGGAGGCTCTGGTGATAACCATTCCAAAAAAAGACAAGCACCCGAGTATCACGGCGAATAAAAGACCAATCAGTCTTCTTAACGGTCTTTCTAAATTAGCAGAACACTTTGCCAATGTTCATATCCAAACAGTCCTTTAAAATAACGAACTGATACCGAATACTCAATTCGGATTTCGGAAAAAACTCTCAGCAGTCTAGCAAGCAGCTAACCTTACAAGCATGATATCAAAAGCACAAGCCGAAAATCGCCCGGCGTATGTCAGCCTTTTCGATATAGAAAAGACTTATACGTTCCTTCCTACTAAGCTGAACTTTCAGTGTTAAGTTTGGAGCAACCATATCACCACCCAAAATCGCCAAAGAAGGACTCCCACAAGCCTCTCCCCTATTACCGACCCTATTTAACGTATATGTTCACGATATCCCTAAATTGGATAATATGGAGCATCAGAATTCTTCAATTTGCTGACGATACTACAATACTGTCAATTAATTATAGAATCTCCTTTGCACGGGCTAGATTAGCAAGAGCTGAAAAAGAACTAACAAAATAATGCAACCTTTGGAAAATAAAACAAAATTCTTAAAAGACCCAAGTCGTAAGATTCATAAAATGAAGAGAAAACATAAAATTGAAACAAAAGATATTCTTAATTTCAAACCTAAATTTTTATCCTCATGTAAAAAGTAGAGGGGCTGTCGCTAAGAAATATTTTCATAGAATTTATAATGTCTTACGCCCAAAAAGCAAACTCAAGCTGAATTGTAAACTAAATATTCTAAACTCTGTTATAATCCCGGCACTTACATACGGCGAAGAGGTGTAGTCATTGGGCTCACCTTCAGCCAAGAAAATAATAAGGACGGCACAAAACATATTTCTTAGAATAGTCACAAATCCGCATCAAAAACCTAAGGAAGGACCTAAAAGTCATCGATCATATTGACCGAGCAAATATTCGTAGGTCAAACATGCCTGCGAGGCTTCAAACTCATCCGGAAGTCTCAATCAATTGCCAAACAGATTTCAAAACAAACACCAAAAGTGGTATCCCAAAACATTCCCTTGCCATATTAGAAGGGGATGCTAAAAATCACCCTAGTATAACTGCTCGACAGCTAAACTAGAGATTAGCTGGAAGTAAAAAAAGGGGGCGAACTTCGGGCCCGCCAACGCATTACAGAAACTTGCCAAAAATCAGTTTTTTGAAATGAAATTACTAAATTTTTATCAGATCAGGTATTTATCTTCAATTGTTTTTGAGTTATGGACATGTTCCGCCGCACTCAAAAGTTTTATGATATTTTTCATAATCGTAGTAACCGTATTGTCGATGTAAAATCGTTTATATTTACTTAGATTACCGATTGTCACAAGCCTTTCCAGATTTGTTGTACATTTAGGATTTTCTAAAGTATTTTTTACAATCGTATTGTGTTAGTTTGTGTCTTGTACTTGTATTAGTGTGACTAGCTTTCCCTGTTAGATTTTAATTCGTTAATTGCCCTTGCTAAGAGTATCTATTAATATTTCATGCTGTCTTTGATAGCTTTCTGAATTTGATTTAATTGTAAATACATAATTGTCAAGACGGAGTATTCGAATTCAGACATATTAAATTTATTTTTATTTACAGAAAATTTCGTCAACTAAATCGCCGCACCTGCAGGACATTTAATGAAAGATTTCCTCATTTGAGTCTCATGACTGAGAAAATATTCAATGGAATTGTTGCAAACTTTAGAAATTTTGAATAAGTTAAAAAGTCATGGGTATTGCCTAAACCAATCACAAGAGACGATGTATCAGAAATTAATGGTCTAGGTTTTGCAGTTATCCGCAAATGTGAATTCGATCAGTACAATGCGGTGTTAGCCATTCTTGTAATTCAATTCAAAGAAATTAAAAAAAGGATAAAATGCCTGATTTTAGATTATCTCCAGTCCAGCCCTTACATATTGAAGATCCAATCAATAGCGTCAAATAATGTGAATTTATGATCATAAAACTACAAAAAGATCCGGATTTTTTAGACGAATTCAAATTTAGCCGTGAAGGTAATAATCTTCACGTTAAAGTAACAGAGAACCCATACGCAACAAGAGAAATAAACTTTCAGACAAAATTTGGTTTGAATGTTTACGCTACGTTGAAACACGATAGATGTTTTTATTATACTGGATGGCAAAAAGGTCTGGAATATTGCAAATAACGAAAAACGGTTTTATTAATTTTTACAAATATTTGCGATACAGTAAAAAATTCTAAATCTAGGGCAAGAACTTTCGTTCACATAGTTATACAGGGTAAGTAACAAGTACGATCAACTTTTTATTTTTAAATGGAACACCCTGTATATTTTGTGGATGTTGATAGATCTTTTTACGACAAATTCAACGATGTACAGTTTATTGTGTCTATCTGTTGAAATTAGAGATTCATTGCAAATTAATGTTTTTATTTAAAAATGTACTTGGCCATGGTAATCTAATGACATTAAAAAAACAAATCAGATTATTTTAAGAACATCAATTGTACCAGTATTTTTTCTTCGAAGCATTTTTAAAAAGTTTTGAGGATGAAATGGTAGCTTTAAGCGTAAAAGAAAAAATACAGATTTTGATGATGGTCGGACCGTAAAAGAACGCAGGAAGAGGTATGCAATTTATTTAATCAACTTTATCCAAATCGATCTGGAATAACTCAGTCTTAAGTAAGCAAGGTGGTGAAAAAGTTTAACCAAACTGGTAGCGTTAAAGACTGACCAAAATCTAGACGACCAAAGATAGCAACTGGCTGTGATAAAGCCCTAGATATTTTAATTGATATGCAGGGAAATCCCCAGAAAGTATCTATAGACAGTTAGCGTCAAACCACGATATCTGCAATCAGTCATTAAAAATTTATTTTAAAGAGAAAATTCGTCCTTATAAAGACCATTTAGTAGAGGAACTTCCCGAAGACGATTTCGATCGAAGATCAGAATTTTGCGCACGTCTTATGGAGACATGTAATATTAATCCTGATTTTGCCAAAATTATCCTGTTTTCGGATGAAGCGTCTTTTACGTTACATGGTTTTGTCAACACACATAATTGTAGGTATTGGTCTGCAGTTAATCCACGATGGATGGAAGAAGCTCACACTCAAAGGCCGCAAAAAGTGAATGTTTGGGCAGGCATTATTGGC
>JAHWXV010427191.1:0-10395 GCA_024586415.1 Phrixothrix hirtus
ATATATATATATATATATATATATATATATATATATATATATATATATATATATATATATATCGACTTACTACTAAACACTAATGTTTTCATGTTCAAGCCTTATTTATAGGGTGAGAACTAATCTAGAAACAAACAAAAGATTTAACTTTTAAAAATATACCTTGCAGAAGTAGACGAAGATAACATTCAAGGGTTTTGCATTTTTCATAAAAAGTTATATTAAATGGAGTTCCTCGGCACCTTAGAACTGCGAATAGTATTTACCGGAGTAACAAGCAATGGTTTCCCTCAAAATGGTGTAATAATCTGTCTTTATCTTTGACAAATAAGGATCCCATGTTCTATTTCAGATTATGGTTCCAAAATAGGTCATAAGAATAAAGGTATTATGTTGAGTTGTAAACTCCATCTTTAATAAAACCTATCTGTTCTATAACAAGCATATTAGAACGTATTTTAATTATGTAGTAATCCTGTTTGTTTTAAATAACTAATCAAAACTAATGCAAAATTACAATAAAGTTTGCAAAAGAATTATATTTATGTAGAAAGCTAGATCTAACGTAAAAGAGTAACAAAAATAATCAAATACACGCACCCGGCTATAACAGAAATGACAACCAAGTACCTCTAGTTACACCTAAATAAACTTTATATCGATATGGTTACCCGATCTGTTTAAGCAATTGCTGCTAGAACTTCAAATATAAAAATCACTGTGTATAAACTCCTAACGGGGCTTGCTGAAATTCATAGTTTAATGTGTAAGTTCTATTAAATTAATTATAACAATGAATGCATTACATATCGTAAGTTCGATTTTATTTTACACATTATTACCTACATTACATCATATTGGAAAAAAGTTTTCTGCTTTAATTAATCTCGTTGCATATTATAACTGCGATAAATAGTTTGCGGTATTTTGTTATTCACTTAGCGTGTATATCTAACATTATAATATTATATATTAAATTATTCCATTTACTTGGTTGAAATATACACAATGAAATCGATTACCTTTACTATAAGAACGGGTGATATTTTAAGCAATATAACAATGTTATATTTCATTTTCATTTAGCTAGGTGCCTACTTTTTATTGCCCATTGTAAAATGTACTTATTGGAAGAGTATGTTGTAGGAAAATATGGTAGATGTACTATACCTTATTACTAATGACATCTACTTTTCAATAGTTGGTAGTTAGATATTTTCTTTATTCACTAATGTTATCCTTTATAATGCTTTACCCATTGTAGTGTACTCCACTTAATGTTGTCGCAAAATTTTCTATAGATATGTACTCATTTTGGTAAAAGGTGTACATACATAATTAGTAGCTTATCCGGATAATTGAATTGACGGGGAACTGCGTGAAATGTCCCCCGCCGATTGCAATTCAACTTTGGATATGGAGTGTGTCCGTGGATGTAGTTGTCAAGAGGAAAAAATCTTTGTTATTGATTTTACAAAGAAATGTCGTTATATATAGAAAACTCTACTTATCAGAAAAATAAGTTTAGCGTATAAAAATTTTAGATCAGATGCACAGGGTGTTAATAAATTAAGAAAATATGAAAATTCTTTAGGAGAAAATTACCATAATCTATTATTTTAAGCAAAATGTTTATAAAACAAATTTGTTTATTATCCAAAACAAAGTCTAAATACAAAGTTTGTAATACGAATACTAACTTTAAAATGTATCTAATATTAAACAAACAATAAAAATTAAACAAATGTGGAAAAAATTTAATTTACAATTTCTACACATTTCTGTATATTATAAATAAATTTATCATAGCTAAAGGCTAAGGGTTTCAGTGCCTTTCGATGATTATTTATATATACTTCATTCCGTATTACCATTATAAGTACGTTACATCAGAATGGCTTATATATTATATATAAGTATATCCTCGTGATAAATAATCGATGAAAATTGCTGTTTCAAAATACCAAAAAAACTTTGCCATTATCTTACCGGCTGAAGAATTGAGAGAAAGTTTAGACCTGAATAGTAGATTACTTATGCTACTATGCGAAACTTTGACGTTTTGATTGAATGTCACAATCATCAACTTAGGTGTCAACTACTCTTACAAATGTTTGTAAATATTCATACAGCTTTATCAATAATCGTCAAACTAGTTTTTCTCATTTTCTCATAGGCAATTAGCATTTCTGGTACTCAACGCGTAGACATCTTTTTAAAATTTGTTACGCAAAATTTATTCCATGATATCCACAGAGTAGTAATATAACTTTGATATAGATTGGATCGTAGTTGTTAAACCATTAAGTACCATGTGAGGTACATACCAATAATAATTATAGTGTCGTAATATTTTGATAATTCTGTACTTGGGATGCGTTTTCAGGACATTCTGCTATATTTAAAATGGCGCTATAAGTTTTTAATAATATTATATAAAGGCATTGAGTCACTTCGTGCTTCAATTGAAGCCTTATAATGTTTTTGTAACGACAAGTCATTTTACAGAGGTAATTCATTATTAGAAAAATATAAATACCGCAATGGAACTTAATTATAACTTAATAAATTAGAAATTTGTAAAAAGAAAACTCGATATATGCTAGCCTCCATTTAAAAAAATGTCATTTTTAATTTTTCGTTCAACTACAGTGGTGCTCAGTGCAATAAATGACGAACTAAACAAATACATCCAAAAGGAAACAATATTATAGACAAATATTTATAATTAATATGGTGACTATATATCATGCAAGTTAAGGAAATTAATAACGATACTGATCAAATTTCCTTCAATTGATTCATTGCCTAGCATTGCTAGATGCAGTTGTTGTGTACGAAGCTTTAACCGTTGGCAGTTCAAATTTAAAGTTGATTTCACAATTGGTAACAGAATTAATGAAGTATATCTAAATTAATGTTGTGCTGTTTTGTTATGTAAAGATTATGTTAGACTTAAAACTGTAATATGGAATCGATATAAAGTTTTTAATGAAACTTGGCAAAGTGTTACCGAAATCTATTCTATACTCAAAGGAGCTTATAACGAGAATTGTATACGCGCGTGTTTTTTAGTGGCTAAGAAGTTAGGTTAACTGTAAATATTGAATCAAATATACGACCGTTGATTTAAGAAAATACACGTTTAACTTGTAGCTCGAAAATGAAACAACTTTAGCGAAAAACTATTTTAGGATGTGAACTGAGAAATGATGCACAATCATTGCGCACCAACAAAAATTTATAAAAACTTCTAATTTATGAGCAATCCTCTGTTCTGGTACCGTTGTGACACCCTGCATTATATTAACGGGATCCTGCTACTGAAGTCATTTACTGAATTACTGTTATTATATTTTACGAAAAAAGCTCCATTTAGCGAAAGTAATCATGAAATATATCTGAAAATCTTACCCAAACAGATTTATTAGTGCGCAATTTGTAATTAAAGTTTGGTTTGGAAATTCTAATTTCCTTGTAACTTGTAATATTTAATTTAAGGTATTTTATTAATATAGCATTACTAATAATTAAAATTTTTAATTTTTGTAACTGTAACTAGAACTTTTAATATTTAATTTAGTGTCTTTTATTAATATAGCATGACTAATTATTAAACTTTTTAATTTTTTTAACTGTAACTAGAAGCAAACAATAATTTTACTTTAACGATAAACATATATCAAATCGTTGTAAGCATTTAAAGCAATGGGGAGACCTATTCAGTTTTTATATCGTGCGTTACTTATATAAGTAAGCTGTTCCCCTTAAGGATATCTTCAATTTAACGATTTATTACTTTGGATTCATTACTTCCATTGAGCAATAGCTTCATGTGCTTATTTTTAACATCTGAAAACTGTTTCCATTCTATACTCTAGAATTAACCATGATATGTTCTACTATGTTCTACTAGATTCTTTCTCACCTTATAAATATGAATTAATGAAATCACTGGTATATTCAGCAGAGACAGTATATCGAACAACATCAGACATACGGATAGTAAATTAACTTTTTGCGATAAGGATGCCTTTTTAAAAATAATTAAATACATAAAAACTGATTTTAAAACCATTATTTAACAGCTAAATTACTATAGGCTGTAAATGGTGGTTTACAAGTTCTATGCTGTGGAATGAACGATGTAATTTAGGGGTTTCAGCATAGATAACACCTTACATTACATATACAGATTACAATATATAATTGGCGCTATAGTTTTTTACTTTCTCTTACTTATATGAAATATAGCATAGAGTCATGTCTTCGGTCAAAGTTTTCTTCGATGTCCAGTTTTTAGCGGAAATACACGTTTTCAGATTACCTCCATACGAAAAACATGTTTTTGAAATTGGTCTGTGTGTGTGTGTGCGTGAGTGCGTGCGTGCGTGCGTGCGTGCGTTCGTGCGTGCGTGCGTGCGTGCGTGCGTGCGTGCGTGCGTGCGTGCGTGCGTGCGTGTGTGTGTGTGTATGTACGGATGTGACTAATATTTCTCGAAAACCAAACGTTGTAGAAAATCGAAATTTTATATATATTTTATATATAAATTTATTGATGGCCTTGTGGTACCTCTTAGTAAGAATTTTGTTAAAATCGAATAACCGGAAGTGTCACTTTATTCTTATGGTTTTTAGGTTTTTTGCAAGGTTTTCGAAAACAGCTCCAACGATGTTTGCTAAACTCGCCAAGTTTCTAGCGCCTATAATGCTATATTACATGAACTAATTGGTTTTTCTGAGAAATTCGGTGAAGCGAGTTATTGAGAAAAATGTCTAGAGTTAAGCAAGTAACTTGGATGGGTGACCGTTCCCATTTCCGTCCCCAAAATAAACATAAATTATTATTTTAATGATTTGTGTGCATTATTTATATATCTAATTAGTCTTTATTTAAATTTATAAATTATTTTTGTTTCAAATTAGCTTAAAATTTAATTATAATGCTCTTAGTACGTGTATAAAGGAAATTAGAAATGGATGAATTATTTAGGCTTTTAAATTAATTTTAGACATTACAATTAGGCATATAGGATAATAACTAACGTCAATAAAATCAAATTAAGTGTCAAATGGGTAAGGGAAGGTCGTATGTTGTCTTACACCAGATTTTCTTCGATAGTTACAAACCACAAGCGGCCATTAGAAAACCTCAATAAACTAGTAAAGGTTCCAGCCTATTTTACATATGAAGAACGTATATTGTAAAAAGCGTTAAAAAAATATTCCAAGGGTGTTGAGTTCTGCGACCAAAGGTAAGTCGAAAAATCTTAACGAACGATGGTTTGCTGATGATTTGCAAGACATCGAGAATTGTAGATATCTATAATATTTAATGTTACATTTTGTTTGAAAAACGTATAAGAAGAGAAATATTTGTCCAATGAAACCAAGGTATATGCTCTAAATGCGTTTCTCTTATACCATTAGAATCCGTACAACATCGCAACCGACGATATGACCATACCTTCTTGATGAATGCTTTGCGTGAACTTTCAGTAGTTGCCCTAAACTAGATTCGTAAGTTAAAAATATATCAAACATTAAAGTAAAAGCGAAAGTCGTAACACATTTATTTCAAGGAGTACCCTTAAGCAGTTTCTAATTTTAAACAAAATTCATCATCAGAAGGCCTAAAATTAAAAACAGCAAATAAAATGCGATAGTAGTTAAATCTACTAATAATTAAAGTTTTAACTTAAATATTAAGTAGTTATAAAATGTGATAGTTGAATTTAAATCACTTTTATATGGAGAGGCCGCACTGGTATTATAAACAATTTAAATGAGAATATTTAGAAATAGGTTCTTAATATGTTTATAATACAGAAGGTACTACAATTTGTAAATAATATAAATTTAATATATATACGAGGGCTGATCCCTTTGCTCCGCCCCTGACTCACATTATACTCAAAAGTAACTATTTGTTTCATATAAAGCAGTCGGCTGGTATATGTAGACAAAAACTACAAAACTGTTAGTTCGAACCTGTTAGCGCCTGATTTTGAGCGAGTTACATATCAGTAGTGAAATAGAGCGGGTCGAGCAAGAAGCTGTTATCAAGTATCTGCAATTAAAACAAGTAACTCCAACTAAAATTCACCAATATTTGGTGGACACATCAGGGGAGTCTGCAATATCATAAAACATAGCTAAAATATGGTGCCGTGAGTTTAAATGTGCAGCGTCTACAAATGTCACCAACAGATGCTCACAGGTGTACAGGAATAGACATTTACAACCGCCTTTAACACGGTATAGACAAGACAAGAAGAATTTTCTTGCCCGATTTGTAACGATGGATGAATCTTGACTTCATAACTACGATGTAGAGACAAAAATGCAGAGCAAGGAATGGACACATCGGTGATATCCGCCACAGAAAAAATTTAAAATGTAACCAACACCATGGAAGGCCATGTTATCCGTGTTTTGGGATATGGGAGGTGTAATATTGGTAGACTTCCCACAGAAAGGAGCCACAACTACTATTTCCTAATTTCCAAATTACGACAGTTAATTAAAGAAAATCTTAGGGAAAAGTTACGCTAATGTGTTCCCTTGCATTAGGTTAACGTACGCAGTTTTATGTCTGCCATTGCAAAGGATGAAATAGCTGAAGCAGGCTTTGAATTGGTGATTCAGACACGATATTCGCCGGACCTAGCTCCCAGCGATTACCAACTGTTTCTGAAACTTGTAGAACACTTGCGTGGAACCCTAGTGTCTTCAGATAATAGGTGATAAGTGCGGTAAATCAGTAGTCTGCAGAGGTTCAACAATGTTTTTGCGAGAAGATTTAGAAATGTAAGAACATCGATAGGATAAATGTGTTAAACTCAATGGGGACTATTGTGAAAAAGAGGTCACATGTTTGAAATATTGTTACTGCAGGTAAATCGGGAGTGGAGCAAACAGATCAACCCTTGTACGTGGAATGATCATCAAGGTTAGTATTAAAACGTTTGTATAGTGGTAAGAATACAAACAATAAAATATTTAGTTGTTTGAATATTGAAAGGATCAAATAATATTTAACAAAACTAAATAATGAATTAAAATAGAAAACAGGATAGTTTTTAATAACTGATACTATTCGGAATTGGAGGGAATCAATAATCATTAAATTTGGAGTGCTAATGACAAGCTCGTTAGTAATAACCTATTAAAATTGTCAATGGTAGCAAATTGTTTATTGATTATAGTGATATTCAGTTTTTTGAAATCAATATAGATTTCTTTATAAACATTAAGCAATCTGTAATTATTTAAATTAGTCTTCAATATCTTAACATTACTAGAATGATCGAATTTATGGTGGGTTTCAATAGGTTGCGATAAACCTGTGTCGGCGGTATTTTTAACCTGAGCTTGATAAATATGTTCTCTAATTCTGGTCTTAAGTGTCGTTTTGTTTGTCCTATATAGTTACTAGGATTGTATTGATCTGAGTACCGTTTACAGATAAGTAGATAGATACCATTTTTTTGAAGAGGGTAACGGCGTGTTTAATTTTGCTAGAACAAATTTTGAGATTTCTCCTTTCTTATAAACAACTCTTATGTTAGCCTTTTTTAATAAGGTAGCAATTATGTAAGATATATTTTGTATATATGGAATTGAGACGGTGTATTTAAAAGCTTAGGGGATGGTAAGAAAAATCGTAAGATATTTTAGCATCATCTTTTGTTTTGTCTGTGATATAGTCCGTTAATTCAATTCAACGGGTATTTTATCGTATTTTATTGCCATTTT
The DNA here is from genome assembly GCA_024586415.1 of Phrixothrix hirtus. Taxonomy (NCBI): domain Eukaryota; kingdom Metazoa; phylum Arthropoda; class Insecta; order Coleoptera; family Phengodidae; genus Phrixothrix; species Phrixothrix hirtus. The sequence goes on from JAHWXV010427191.1 coordinate 7,759, forward strand.
CTGATAGAGGATAATTAGTATCGGATATAACATCAATTATCAACAAAACATTCTCTTGGATTAATATAGTATTAATGGAAAAAATAAATTATCATTTCATATTCAACATCATAAAATAAAGTTATGAATTAATTAACACAATAAAAGTAGTTAAGATCAACAACATAGATTTATATACGAATACCCCCACTAATACAGCTATGAACATCTTAAAAGATCACCTATTACCAACTCCATCCTTAATACTCATCTGTATAAAGATCTTGAAGACTTCCTTCCAAAGTAGTAATGGTGTCGTTGGCATAACGTTTGTAGTATTTAATACGCTTTACAAATAGTGGGGCGTTCTTTGATGTGATAGTTTTAATTTTGATTTAAAAAGATATCTGCTATTATCGGAGCTAGCGTATTTCCCATTAACAAGTATTTTTCATTTTTAGTAAATTTATTACTAAAGGGTATGACGGACTAAACATGTCAAATCTGCCCCCGAACTTATTGAGTTCAAATTGATGTCATTAGTTAGCATCTCCGAGATATAAAACTTTCGCAAAGATTAATCTCGAAATTTAATTTTTTTTGAAGTTATGGAGGTGAGGAAGCGAAATAGAAGAAGTAGTTTTCTCGTAAACGCCTAGACCGATTTTTAATGAAAAATATATATGTTATAAACATCGTTTGGATATATTTGAGAAATTTTTTTGTAGTTTTTGTAGTGAAAAACCACTCGAAAGGGGTTTTTCGAACCCTCTATGAATTTTTTTTTAATGATAGGTTCGAGGTGCCACTTCCATATTTACACAAAAACATTTCGAGACTGCCTACTTTAGTGTATGTATATGTTTTCGGAATGGTGGAACACGATTCAAAATGACATCATTCGCCCAACGTCGGTGTACGGCCATTTAATCTTACCGTAACTTTAATATAATATAAAAGTTAAACAATATTTAAATTGGATGAGTAATTCCCATCCTGCCTTATAGAATAAAAAAAGATTGGCATATGTCATTTTGTGGAAAGAATAACATATATTTGATCTTGTATACTTTGGATGTAGTTTTAGGTGTTTTCGCGCATAACATTAGATGTTGCTGCTACACGGCGTCTTCACATTCTGTTCACTCACAGCGGAATTTTCTCCAGAAGGGTATATGTAGTCAGACTTCAACGGCGCTTGATGTAACATTTCTTGTATTCGTCTTCGACTTTTATTCTGCTGTGATAACTGATTCACAGTTTAGAATATTAATCAGAATTTACTCTAGATTCAGTATGTTTCAGTATAGTATATTGCTTAGGGATGTGAATGCGGAACTAATTCTTTAGTGCACTTTTATTGATTTATACGATCATTCTACATGTATATATAATCTACTATAAATCATTATGTTAATCAACTTTTATTTAAAACATATTTTAAGAGTTTCTGCAATATCATATATAAAAGAAATAGGAGGAAAGCGGTAGAGAAAAAGGCGAAAATCGCGAAAAATGAAGTTCTTTACTTTTTGGAATGTAATTTTTTTCCGTCAACCGCAACATTTTTTATGTCACTAGACAAAAAAGTAGATATTATAACGAAAATAATGAGAACATAGAAAAATGTTTTTGATGAATACTGACCGAGATATCGTTAACGCAAGTTGGACATTTCCAGTCGGTTTTTGAGTGTTTTAATTTTATGTTATGGAAGCTCGCTTTTATTGCAATTATTAATCAAAATAGATATATTTAACATCAAAAAGTATATTTTATGAATAAAATGAAAATACTTAATCGTGTGCTATAGAATATTATACAAAATAGTTGTATTGTGTTGTAATACAAGTCAATTAATATAATGAATTATAATAGATCATATACACATGTAGAATGATGGTATAAATCAATAAAAGTTCACTACAGAATTAGTTCCTCATTCACATCCCTAAGCAATAGACTATACCGAAACGTATTGAACCTCATAGAACATTATCATTAATATTCTTAGCTGTCAACCAGTTATCATAGCAGAATAAAAGACGAACACGAATATAACAAATGTTGTATCAAGCGTCATTCATGTCCGAGTATATATACCCTTCTGGAGTAGATTCGACTGCTAGTGAAGAGAATGTGAAGACACTTAAAAGTATATCGAAAATATATAAACTTAAAATATATGTTATTCATTCTTCAAAATTACTCATGTCAATCTTTTTTTATTCTATAAAGAAGGATAGGAATTACTGATCTAATTTAAATATTGTTTAACTTTTATATTGTATTAAAGTTATGGTAAGATTAAATGGTGTGGTTCGACGTTGGGTGAAAGATTGTCATTTTTAACCACGTTCCCCCACTCCGATCAATTTGGAGAAAATATATATTAAAGTAGGGAGTATAGAGAAGTTTTCGTGAAAATATGAAAGTAGTACCTCGTCGGTATCATTAAAAAAATCATAAAGGGTTCAAAACAATTTTTTTGAGTAATTTTTCAGCACAAAAGTTACAAAAAACTTTCTTAAATATATCTAAAGGATATTTATAACATATATATTTTTAATTAAAACAATTTTTTGGTTAAACTGTGTAACTTTAATAAAAATTAAACGTTTCGAAAGCTATTTGCCTTCTTTTTCAATAAAATTGACA
>JAHWXV010427204.1:0-10099 GCA_024586415.1 Phrixothrix hirtus
ATATTAAATATTAAATATTAAATATTAAATATTAAATATTAAATATTAAATATTAAATATTAAATATTAAATATTAAATATTAAATATTAAATATTAAATGTTAAATGTTAAATGTTAAATGTTAAATGTTAAATGTTAAATGTTAAATGTTAAATGTTAAATGTTAAACGTTAAACGTCGAACGTTGAACGTTGAACGTTGAACGTTGAACGTTGAACGTTGAAATCAGTACGAAATTTAATTTTTATATGAAAGTAAGGCTCTATTAAATGTTAAATATTAAATATTAAATATTAAATATTAAATGTTAAATGTTAAATATTAAATATTAAATATTAAACGTTAAACGTTAAACATTATTATATTAAATAATTTTAAGGTTGCAAGAGGCTCTACATATACATGTGTGTTCACGTGCTCTCGAAATCTAAAATTATAGTCGAGTGCTAATCCCTAATTACGTGCCCCTTATTTACGAGGAATAATAGAATTATTAATTTTGCATTGCGTGTTTGATAACAGATCATTTTTAACGTTTCTACTTGCAAACAGCAATACCACCGATTTTGAAGGATTAAGTTTGAGAAGTTATGATGCTGGTGCATGTACTAAATATTGTAAGTCATTGTTAAATCATTTGACCGCATTTGTGGCGTAATTAACATTAATAAAATAATTATACTGAATATCGTCAGCATACTGATGGTATGAACCATGTTTGTATACATGACAACAATTGCTAGTCTAACTTATACAAAGCAAGAACCTAAAATGTACCCTTGTGGTACACCACATTTAAATCTGCGAATATTAGATTGGTCATATGCTAAGACAATGCATTGTCATCTATGTTTTAATAATATTTACTTAGTTGTAGAGTTAATTTATTGAATCCTAACTAATGCTAAATGCCAAACAATAATTCATGTCTAATGGTGTCCAGCGCCAAGCTGTTAAATTATCACCGTCTATAGCACGGAATATATAATCAGCGATTTTGAGCAATGCAGAACAATAGAATGCCATTTTATGTTGTTGACGCCTAAAAGTATTGATAAATAGCTTTTTGAATATTTCAGAAATAGTGACTAAGGAATAGAAATAAAATAAATTTCAAACAATGTAACTACAATATCTATGTAATCACATACCTTGCTGGTGTACAGATTTAACTGACCTTACTCATGATAAACTTCATAATAGATAAATAATTTAACAAAATGCCAGACTATTTATAATATCTATTCAAGATGCAAGTTTGACGACAACTAAAAGTAGAACTTTGAAGTATACTAAACATACCTTACACCGCTTAAACTATTTCCAGATTGATACTTCAATAAAATTGGCTAGATGATTAACATAGTTACGGCATATAATCTCCTATTTTTGAAAAAAATATTATTGACATATTCAATATCAAAAAAAGCATGCATACATCAAATGAATAACTTTATCTGATTTTCTTCAAGTGAAATAGAGAACTGTGCAGCTCTGCTTAAGTGCAATTTCGATTGGAGGAAGCCTCAGTAGCACCCAAGTCCTAAATTTTATCTTAATTTTATATAAATGTCCTCATTTAACGAAATTTTTACATTATTACATTTTAGTTTTGAATGTTGAAATGACAAATTCATTAAGGCTGTTGAAATATGTCACTGACATATTTTTGTTGTTAAATTTCAAATAATTTTTATAGTAAGTTGATTAATAATTGAGGACTAATCTTTCGCACTTACACTAAGTGATACAAGAAATAATGTCTCAATTTTGAGGTTATATTTACCTTTCAAAGCGTTTAAGCACTTTACATATTTAGATGAATGAAGTTTATTTTAGGTGACGGCATAATTTACAGTTCTTTATTTTTAAGTGAATCATTTTGGTATATCACGGATCATGACATATAACAAAAAATAATAAAATTAATTGCAACAATGAAATCAATAAGTAATGACTAATATTAAAAATAAGGGTATTTCTAACTCTCTATTAAGAAATAGACGTTAGTCCCATTATTCTCTTGTACGAGGCTAGATTAATAAATCAGCTAAAATGCAAGAAATGGCACCGACAGAATAAAATCAATACTAAGTTATTGAACTGCGTTCCTCCAAATGGCTTCATACCAATTTTCAAAAACATCTGCTGATTAGTTTATGTTTTACAATCATTTAAGGTACATAACTTGTATTAGTTTTGCTAGAATGGGACAAAAGTGATTTTCGCGTTATCATTAAATAGTATCTACTGCGTGGAAAAACAATAACAAACAAAACTAAAGCTTGACAAATATTATCGAGATTTTGCTCCATCAACTAAAATTATTCACAACTGTTTAATGATTTTCGTTGTGGCCGTACGAGCGTTCGCGATGCTAAGCGTTCTGGCAGACCAAAAGGTGCCTGCACATCAGAATGATGACAAAAGGTCAGCTAATCAAGTTGAAGGTGCGTGAGATTTTGGAGGTATTAAACTTGTAAATTGGTATAGTGGTTTCAATTTTACATGATTTGGATATGCAAGATGGCTGCTGCGCTTGTTAACAGCGGAGCAAAAACGTAATCTCTCAACGTCGTAGGAAGACCGTTTGAAATTGTTTAAGCATAATATATGTACATTTTTGCGTCAATTTATTATTGTTGATGAGATTGTGATTCTCTATTATACTTTAGAAACCAAGAATCAATCAAAATAATGAGTAGAAGCTGGTTTAATGCACCGAAGAAGGCAAAAGTGGTGCCAACGGCTGGTAAAATCGATGGCAGCTGTTTTATGGGATTCTTTCGAGACAACTTTCATTGATATCTTCAAAAAGGTGGAACAATAACAGGAGAATATTATTTATAGTTGTTAGAGCAGTTGAATGAAAGAAACAAAAAAAATCGGTCACGTTTAGGAAAGAAGAAAATTGTGTCTCGCCACGATAATGCAACATTATATTCCTCAACTATCAAAACTGTATAAATACATGCATTATATTTCAAAACACTTCCACATGCCCCATATTCACCAGAATTAACTTATTCTGATTATTTATTATTTTCAAATATAAAAACTTGGCTTGCTGGTAAAGAAATTTTCATTCAATGCGGAAGTGAACGCAGAAGTAAACGCGTATTCGACAGACTTTGATAAATCTTATTTTACCGAATAAGTGTATTGAGTTTAAAGGGCTATGTTGAAAAATAAAATGTTTTTCCACCCAAGAAACAACTGCTTGCTCATTTTTAGCTGACTTATTGAACTACCCTCGTAAGTAAAATTTTTATACGTGCAGAAAAACTGAAACCGGAGTTACCACATAACACTACTTAATGCACGTATTTTTGTTAGCACATTTACCGTTTCTTTTGATTATTTCTAATAATTTGACTGCAATTAGGTAACAAAATAGATTCAGTTAGTACCGAATTTTTATAATACTTTTTTAGAAAATTCATTTTATGCCATCTTAATTCCCTTCCTTATTTAACAAATAAAGGTTTTTTCCACAGATATTTTTCTTGAATGCTAATAATAATGGTACTACACGTAAATCTATCAGCAAATAATATCTTTACCGCCATGATAAAAAGCTAAAATTATTGTAATCATCGCAATGGGTCACTTTTACTCCAAAAACATCAACAGTTTTTTATGCTCTTCTTTGTTGTGCATCCTGTATGTGCCAAAGGAAATGATGCTCTCATAAATCTGTGTAATAAAACTCGACCTTTTTTAATTTTAAAGAATTAAGGTATCTCCATGTAAGATTTGTTCTTCGCAATGCAAGTTTCCTTTTGTTTTGCGTTTTGGCAATTTACACATGGCTTTTAAAAACTAGGATTGTTATATCCCATCACCACTTAACGCAACCATGTTATTTATTGCATTAAATTTCTTTATTTTGGTTAACGTTTTATTTTCATAGAAGATATTATTATTGTTTTTAATAACTTAATACAAATCAATTCTAATATTTAATTTTGATTATATGTGTATCTAGATATCTGAATTATTGTATGGTAAAACTGTTATAAAATGCTGGTATTCGTTTATGTTATCGAAATTTGGATGGTAAACATGTAGATTTATGTATATCTAAGAAGATCTTAAAATACATAAGTTACTTTGAAGGGTATTTAAAACACAAAATTGGAAACGTCTAAGAAATGCTTTTCAGGTTAGTAATAATAAGTCGAGATTGGCAAAACTGCTAATTAGTGTTGCTGTTAGTCTAAGCGCAAATGCAAAGACCTATTTTAAGGCTCACGTTACCATCTTATTCTTGGGAACTCTTTAAGAGGAGCATCGACAATTGTCTTATATTTTTCAGATTTTTCATTTTCCAAAAAGGTTTTGAGCTATTGCTTTAAAAGTATTCCAAGAAATGCATTCTTAATTTGAGTTCCTACTAAGATCCTTTTTTTTTATTTTTGCATCAGTTATATCAGGAAGTTTTGCTTGAGCTACTGAAATCCATTTCTTTCTTTCTTTATGAGTGACTAGCTTTTCATCAAACCCAGTTTGTTACGTTCAACTAATTCCGGGTAGATTATGTTATTGTTGCCAGAGATATGGTGTTCCTTTAGTGGCCATTGTTTAACAATACAATGATAACTCCTTGCTCAGACGTCCCACTTACAGATGAAACAATGATCCTTCGTATATCTAAGTTGTAAATCTCGTAATTGCAAGAGCCTTTAAATCAGTACCGATGTGTTACTTATACTTCTTATAATTAATTTTGTTAAGAAGGCGTGCCAAATTTTCTTAGGATTTTTTTACGTGATTAGCATGTACAACAGAAACTGATGGATAAATATTTCCGATATGTAAAAGAGTAACTTTTAAGTTCAATTTGCAAGAATAGATAAAGAGAAACCATGCCTTTGCACATGTTCATGACCCAATTCAAGCATTAAATAATCAACATTGTATTAGAAGGAAATGCCCTCTTTATCAGAGAAATGCTATGACAATTTCGTTTTGCGATTGGTATATATCGAAATACGCGTATTTCGTTCTAACAATTTCCATCCTTGTAAATGTGACTCTAATATCTGTCTGGACTTTTAAAAATTCATATCTCAGTTATCAAATGAGGTGAGTCTTTTTAGGATGGTAAAAAGTCTTCATGAGTGTCTGAGAGTTCTGATGTGGTTCCTTCTTCTGTTTCTGTATCATATCGTTCTACTTCCAAAATGTTTGGACATTTAGATACTACAAAAACTTCTAAGTGAGGTACTGGATAAATTGCAGAAGGCAAACTGGAATAAATACTGTTCTTCTTTCTATTTTTCAGAAAATTCGAATGTTTGGGTGCCGTAAAAATATAACTCCGTCGTATGTTCCATTTGTTCATACCAAATCACAGGTACTGCAAACGGCATTGCCGCGCTCTTACCACTTGATCAACTTCCTAAAGCAACAGTACAACGTATATAGCAAGTTTTATGCGTCCAAGATTTGTCTTGATTTTCAACATCAAATCGTATAACGCCTTTTCTATTATACAGTTAGTGTTTCATTTATGCAACTATTCGGGTTATTTACACATTTTCGAGATTTATTACTAGAAAGCACAAATTAACTCGAGTTAATTTAAATCATCTTTCTATATGTTCTTGTATATCCGCATGATGTGGTGATTACGAATTTTTGATTTATGATTTGATTAAAAGTACATAGGGGTGTTGTTTACGAGTAAATCGTCACAAACTTACAATACTTGTTCAGACCTGTTCAAATAAATTAGAAAGGATGTGGTTTTTATCAGTATCTATAATTAATTTAGAAATACAGAAAAATTATGTTTAAGAGAAAGCTATTAAAAAAATTACTTAAAATTTTGACGTGGTAGAAAAAAAAATGAATACGATTTCATAATCAACATTAAATAGACGCACGGTGCATGTATTATGGTATAGGTATTGTAGGTCTGTGTAATTAGCATATTGTATGGTATATTCAAATTCACACTAAACTGATAGAAGAAATGTTTCTATAAAAATTATCTTTTTGGATATACATTTACTTGACATACAGTAACCCTGTTGTGCTTGTTTACATGTAGTAATTAATTTAATTTAATAATATAAATAAGATAAGCAGTATGTATCTTTGTTAATTATTTATTGTCTAAATGGTAATTTATTTAACATGTTCAATTATATGCTAAATGAAATCAATTTTTAAACTTTTCGTAATTAAAGTAATTTGTAGTAAACGGTATTTTATTCATTAAATATAACTAAAGTCGATAGTGAAATAATCTCAACATAAATAATTTAAAAATGAAAAGTATTCAAACCCGAAACATTAGAATTTTATAACTAGTGTAATAGTCAGGCAAATAACGTTTATTAATTGTTCAAAATTTTATAATTTTACTGAATATCGTTTTGGGGGTATTTCGAAAAATCATCTTCAGGTGCGTACCTTTGAGGACTCGTATCAGAAGCTTTTTTACTTAATTTGATGAGGAAGATATGCCCCAGAAATTATCGCATAGTTTCATCTTACATCCTGTATATCATTATTGTTGCTGTAGTTTTCTTAACTGTTAGCAAATATTTGTGAAGGTCGTGGATAATTGTTCATGATTTCCGGATTTAAATCTCTGTTGATTTTAAACTGCTTTGGTTTGGACATAGGGTAAAGTCGAGAGCGCTTAATTTGGAACAGAAGAGTTCTAGAAAACAGAAGCGCTGACTTACGAACATGATAAATGATACGTTTGGTTTTTTCTTCATAAAGTATATATGGTCTGTACATCTTATATATTTCATGTATCTACCGTCGACAAAGCTGTACTTGGTATTTTCAAATAATTCTAGGCATTTTGTTTATTCGCCGATATTTTCCTGTTTCGAACCCTTCCTGGTTCTCTGCCCTAAATTATGATTATTTTTCTCTTTATTTGGATCTCCATTCCTTATTCCTAGCCTTGTTTGCAGTCTTCTTCGTATAGTGGGGAGCTGTGAAGTACTCAGCTGGCTATTTTTACTTCATAAGAATTTCTAAGAGGACAAACATAATAGAAATTTCTTTTAGCAATTTTATCCATGTAATATTGTTGTCAGCAGAAGCTTAATGGTTGTACTTCGTCTTGTCTGCTAATAAATGACATATTGACTAGTAAAGGTTATCCATTGGATGTTTGTTGACTTGGATCTTTCTAAACTACTCTTTTGTTGCGAGTCAGATACATTTCGGCAACTGCATTTCCTTGAATATTTCGATTGCATTTCCCGAACAGGGTAATCGTAACCAAGAGCCCCAACTTACAATCTTCTTATTTTTTGATTAATAGGAACACCTGTATCTAGAATTTCTTATTTTCTGGTTTGCGATTATCTATTTTTATAATCTCTTTAACTTTGTGGCTAGGATTCTTAATAATTTTAATTAAATAAAAATTGAATTCTTGTTATACATTTTTAGATTGATTTACTTACAAAAATCGAGTAAATCTTACCAAAGGTTACACTGAATTGTATGAACATAATGACTGGCTTTATGCACTTCTGCCAAATCTCTAATTGCGGCAGCTTTCCCGCTGCAACATCTGAGCTGAATTTTACCCTATCTTATGAATCGAATTTTAACTAACTACTTTCCACAAAAATTAAGTTATCTATTGCTAAAAGAAATCCCGATTTCTCTGTTCACTCCGAAAATAAACGGGTATACAATTATTTTGAAATGATTGCATTCTCTACTGCTCATGCATTCGCAAGAAAATAAAGAAAACATTTGGAACTCTTTAGTTTAGGTAAAATAGAATTTCTAAAATCTTAAAAAACCGTTTTATAACCTCTGGTATTACACCGTGCTCTACTTATTATAATACCTGTAGATAAACCTCAGTGCAAGGTCGTTACAGTCCTTCCTGGTTGGTTATGCGTTATAATACATCTAGTACAAATTGATAAAATCATTCAATGTTTAAAAACTTTATTGTTTGTTAAGTTGTGTATAATTTCGTTAATTTATGTATAAATGTAAATTTCTTCAAAAACTAACTGTAATAATTGTACATTCTGTGTTACTCAATTGGTACAAGTTTTGTTTTTTCTAAACATTTATAATAGGTAAAACATGAGTTTTCAACTGTATTCATTTATTACGAGACGTACACAGTACCTATTGGAAGTAAAACCGAGAGATTGTAACTTATACTTTATTATGTTAAGAATTACAGCTGTAATAGTTGGCATTTGTTGTAAGCAACCGCAATAGCATTACAGTGGTCCACAAAATGTTAGCATACGCTTGATATGTTGTAAGTTCCATTTTACATCATACTCGATAGTTATCGTATCACATACAATGGTATCACCACAAAAATAAAGCATAATGTTTAGTTTTAGTTATTTACGGTGTTACTTACATGTGCACTGTCTAAATTCGGTTAGAAATATTAAAGTGTAAACAAATTTATTAAAGAAGTGTTTGTAAAGAAAATATCTCAGTTTAATTAGAAATTTAACATCTGGTGTTAGTAATTTGATCAATTATTATGCTTAAACCTTGCCACATAATTTACTTTATCTTACTTTTGTTGTATAGGTTATGTTTTCGCTTGGCAAGGTTCAGATGCAGCTATAATTTGGCAACATTTATACAATACAAATCTTAAAATTAGTGAAGTATTTCATTACGTAACACAGTAGGATTTATGAATAACATAACCGTGTTTATTTAAGCCCTTATAATTTATTATTCTTTTATATGCAACTATTTCAAAACAACTCTGTATAGTAACTTTATTTGTAAAAAGAAAAACTTCACACCAAAATGTTACCATATTATCATGAATGGAAATAAATTAACTAATTTTTAAAATACCTAATAACCAAAGATATAACAAACATTATTTAATTGTGGTTAATATAGCGCTATTTATGAAGAAAGTACAACTGACTTGCCTTAGGAAATATTTGTCATATAAAAACCACCTTCGTTACTAAAAAAAATAATTAAAAAGTTAATTACAAAAATTTGTCATTTGCGTTAAATCATATTCCGCTGTCATTAATAGACGGCTATCATGCTTAGAGAATTCTCATGGCGTTTGTTGAAGAAATTCTTGCATAGCTATTTATACTCCTGTGTCTGATTAAAAACGACAATCGTTGAATGCTATTATTATCAAGGGTTTTCGCTCAAAATCTCACCTTCCATACATGCCATTTTAACGTAACTCCTCTCGTATTTAAATTTTTTGCACCACCCCTCTATGGTTTATACACCTTCCACTTCTATTAAGCAGCTTTTAATGATGTTTAAAGTACAATGGCTACATTTCTCATAAACAAAAATTGAGTTATCACACCTTGATTTTATGTGATGTTTTTGATTGTAAACGACAGTTTTATACGGGCAAATTTAAAAACTTACTTCAAAAAATTAATAATGAAATTATATTATTATCTTATATGCATACTACTGAAATTCATAGGATGTTGCTGGTTTATAACTGACTAATTAATGAATAAATAATAAATAAATTTATGACATATCTCAAACGTCTAAATGAAAGAAGAACGACCATAAACACTATATATATTAAGCATGCGCATTGCATGTAAGTTATACTATAGGTACTTATAAGTGAACTATATGTGTATTAAAAGAAGATAAACATAACTTATCTGTGATTATAAATGTGATTGCTAATATAAACATAACCTAAATTAGTATTGTTTACGTTTATACTGTTATTTATTTTTCTACATCTTAGTAGTTTATAAAATCATAGATATTTTTTTATTACTTAAAGTATTCTATTAAAAGGATGCTGAAGTGATATCGGATTTGGTTTTTAAAATTTATTTTATAGTGTATTCCCTAATAATTGGCCAATGTTTAGTGAACTTTTTTCCTTAAAATCCGAAAAATATTTCTATAAACTATATCCAAAAATGCCCCCCTTGCCAGTTATACCCCTCAGAATGGAATTGAAAATAATCATATTATTATTTATACGTTTTAAAAATATTTGATAAATTTATATATATATATATATATATATACAGGGTGAGTTTTTTTCGATGTTTAGTATGGGGATCTCGGAAACTAGCGGAGATAGAGAGACGGTTAAATGGGGAA
>JAHWXV010427205.1:0-16232 GCA_024586415.1 Phrixothrix hirtus
GCTCTCTTATATATATATATATATATATATATATATATATATATATATATATATATATATATCACTAAAGAGGACTACTTTGACAAAAACGTGCCCTTGCAGCTATAACAAGGATAAGCTGCCCTCACACGTAACTGCAATATTATAAAACAACATTCATTTGATAAAGCAACGTTCTATCTAGCCATTATGGAAAAGCTAGTTGTTACAAGTAATATTGTTTAGTACATATCTACTATATTTACATACAAATGTTGCGTTTTGTAATGTATATATAATATAATATTATGATAGACTATAAAATATAAGTAAGTAAGTAGTTACATTTTATAGCCTAATATAATATTACATTATATGTATATTATAAAACGCAAAGGTTGTATCTAAATCTAGTAAATATGTACTAAACACTCATGTGAATGTTGCTTTTTATTATGTTGTACTCATATGTGAGAATACTTTGCCCTCTTTACATTAGTGAAACGTGCACATAAAATATTACCCGATTCGACTATTCCAAATAGGGATTATACACCTATATCAAAATATAATATCGGCTATTCTCTTTAGGGGTGCATATCTCAAAAATAAAAATAATTCATCTTTTAGTCCATATTTATTAAAACTTCTTTCTTGTCCCATCTAGTATTATAATCCCGTAAACTTTGGAACACCTTTTTAACACTTTGATCTGAAAGGAAAACACTATTATTAAGGATGTATAAATGCATAGTCACTTTAAAAAACACCGAATCACTTGGATAATACAAGGGGTAGAGTTCTAAATCAAAAGATAAAGTTGTTTTTAAATAATACTTTGTCACTTCCAAAAAACTCCGTTGAAAATACTAAAAAATTGTTTGACAGTATCTGCATTAGCAGAACCCCTGAATATCTAATCTGTAAAAACGTAGGTTCTTCGGTTCTCATTGCAATGACCTTAAATTGCAGGTTGAGAAAGGATACAGAAAATATTCTCTGCTTATGAAATGTAGTACATACATCAAATACAGTTTATTTACTTTGATTTTGTGTTTATAAAACCTACATTCAGTGTAATTTAAAATCGTATACGAAAATATGAAAACTATTTTACTTATAGGAGCTAAATGCGTAAAACTCGAACAAATAAAAATGTAGGTCATTATATATTTAGCTAGGTTAATGTTATAGGAACTGAAAAAATACAGCTACAGTAATTTGCGACACGTAGTTGAAATTGAAATTTGTCTAGATATATTCATTTATATACGCATTTTCCGATAGTGCCCAAAACGCCAAAATGCATTCTATTTTATGTGATTTTGTTGTTAATGGAAGTTATTAGGTCCCACAATAATATGCTAATGTGCATCGGTCTATTTTTAAATTATCCTGTATGTAGGATATAACCTAACATCACTCTTAAGGTCTGAATAAGATTGTATGCTGAGAATAAAAGTACGAGGTGTGATCAAAAATTATCCGGATTGGTGACAAAAGTCTAGAGTCGAGCGCCACAGTTGGCAGAAGCTTCACATATGTTGACCTTGCAAACATATTGCGCATGTGCTGCGAATTACGCCAACCTAACTCTTCGGGTTTGTTTACTGTAGCGTCGTTACTTATCGCACTTGTCACGTCTGAAAAAATTGATCAACAAATTTGTATCAGATTTTGTCAAAAACTTGGTGAAACATGCAAAGACACCTACTTAAAGTTACAGACCGTACATGGGGAGGAATTTATGAGACGTTCCTAGGTTCGTGAGTGGCATAACCGTTTTAAAGATGGCCGAGAGAGTGTTGAAAGTGACGCACGTTCTGGGAGGCCCGTAACCAGCAAAAGTAATGTAATGGGGAAAGGTCACATGCAGCTGTGTTAGTAAATCACCGAATCACTATTCGTGAGAACTACTGGCTACAGTTTAGTGCAGTTGAGTCTGATGGACGACTTGGGTATGAGGTGCATCTCAGCCAAAGTTTCTCCAAAATTGCTCTCAGTGTTTCTTGAATGCGTCGAAAACGACGAAAACTTTTTAAAAATGTCCTTGCTGACGATGAGTCGTGGGTTTACGGGTATGGTTCCAAAACTAAGACTCAGTAATCACAGTGGAAGCCGCAAACTCGCCCAAACCTAAAAGGGCACGTCAGAAACACAGCAATGTCAAGATAATACTGACTGTGTTTTTCCCTTATAAGGGAATTACGACCACTAATTCGCTCCACCAGGTCAAACAATGAATAAGGAATATTGTTCTCAAGTCGTTTAAGGGATGTAGTACGTCGTAAGTGGAGAATGGCAAATCCATGATGATAATGCGCCTGCACATCCGGCTCAGATTGTGAAGAAGTTTCTTACTAAACACCATATTTTACAGGTCCGACATCCACCATATTTCCCAGATCTCGCACTCTGTGATTGTTTTTGCCTTCTCAAAGATAAAACACCACTTGAAAGAACAAAGATTTCAGGATGTTCAGAAGATACAACAGAATGCGACGAGACAGCTGTTCGCTATTTCGGAAGATAACTTCGAAACTTGCTTCATGAAGTGAAAAGCGGTGACCTAAGGGGGCCATTAAATGATATACCTATAAGTGTTGTAGTTTACTTTTAATAAAAAAAAACAAACCATATTGATGTTGATCATACCTCGTATCTATAAATTTACTTGATTGAATACGGTCGTATTCCCTAGAGATATGGGATAACTAGAACCCCATTTAAAATTAATTATCATGAAAAGGCAAAGGCATTTAAACAATTTTCATCTTTCTTATAATGTGACGTGTTCGCAGTTATGATTACTTACATGATCATATTTCGAATTTATTTACATAAATTCTTAATACATGTAACTAATAAAAGATAAAAATTCGTAAAACTTCAGTTATATAAGAAATTAATTCATAAAATAAATAAAGAATTGATTGAAATATGAAATACAAAAATATTTCATTAATTAATAATAAATAAATTAAGGGTTATAAGAAGTTATAAGAAATCAATTTAAAATATATAAATAAATTTAATTTTAAGGTTGAAAATATATGATTTGCATAACTAATAGTTAATACCATTAGGGTCATCTAGTATTTAAGAATAAAATGAATTGTAAATATTAAATAGAAAACTGTAATATTTAGTAAATTCTAAACACAAAAGGGACCTGTAAACAAACCAAACGTGAAAACATAATCTCACACCTAAATGGCATCACACATTCTACATTGAAATTAAATTAACATTGTAAACCTTATCAAACAATTTACAGTTCAACGATAACGAAAAACAGTATAAATGCCACAATATCAAGCAGAAAAATTCAGCACATTCCAGTTCTTAAAGCCTTGCCTTTATAATATTCCTCTATCTACCGATTCATAAACATTGTCACGTCTCATTACGAAATACTGTCAGAGAGTATATCTAAGAACGTTTTTCTGCTTCGATATCTATAATAGAGCCTTCTAGACTTAGTGTGATGCTACGGATTACAAAGTTAATAAACTGGAATTCAGAATGGTAGGTTTAGGTTTATTAGTAATATAGTATAATGCATGGTTTAAAAAATGTATGGAATATTGAAAATACGTCTTAATCTTTAACAAACCGACCTGGGTCCATTCGGACCACAGGGCACGATTTCTTGAAATAACTTTTCTAATTTTATTTTTTCTATATTGTGCGGTCACCTATTTTTTCTTTGTGGTTTTCTCCACTTGTTCAAGATATGATTTTGCGTACATTTTCTCAGCCTGGGATCCGCCTAGACCCCGGTCAGTCTTCTAAAGTATACAAAATGTACCTTAATTATTTCAAATTAAACATGGGACTTATGCAGAAATGTGTATAGTTCCCCGTGCTTCACTTTAGTAAAGGTATTTCAACTTACTTTGGTCAGCGATTTCCTGTGCTATGATATTGAGAGTGGATGTGCAAAATGCACTCAGTTTTTGTTAGTTAATCTTATTGTATGCTTCAAGATAAGAGCCGTGACTCGTTTGGATAATAGTAAGCCTCTTGTGGATGAGGAACTGTTACATTTACTTGAGAATGATGTTAGCAATGTTGAAAACTATGAAGTAGATGCAAGTGACATAGAAGAAGTCAATGTCGTGTCTGAAGTAGATAAAGAGGACCGTGTTATTTTTTCCAATCAGGAGGTTAAAGGCATTGCAGAATCGGGCAGTTATTCTGATGGTTTTTTAGAATATGTGACAAAAGATGGGACTAGATGGTCCAAAATGCCAATATGCGTACGAGCTACATTACCAAAAGCCAATATACGGAAAGCGGTGCCCGGAGTTACAAGCTCATAGCTCAAAGATTTGCAAAATGCAAAATGCTTTTTTTTTATTTCTGATCATTGTCCTGATATCATCGATATAATAGTAACTGAGGCAAATAAAAAAATTCAAGCTTTTGATAATGAATGGAATAAAAAGAATGCGAACAAAACTAAATCTATACATCAGTTGACGCTATCAAAATCAAGGCTTAGGTTGAACTTCTTCTCACGTTATGAGCACTGTATTCTTCCAAAGAGGCTGTTGAGATGCTTTGGTGTCGGGATGTGTCTTAATGCTGCCCAATAATACCGGCCGCTATATCAAGAGATCGATTCAAACAAATTACAACATTCTTACGATTTGATAACTTTGAGACTAGGGATGAACCCAAAAAAAAACAGTTAAACTAGCTCCAATAAGGGACTTGTTTGAAAGTTTTGTTGCAAATTTTAAAAGGTCTTTGAACCCAAGTCATCATCTACGTGTAGACAAACAACTGGTACCATTTCGAAGACAAGCATCTTTCAAAGTGTATATGAAACGTAAACTCGATAAATATGGAATAAAGTTTTGGGCTTTTTCTAATTGTACAACTTTTTATACATCAAACATGTAGAAGTAAACAAAAATCTATTTATACTTTTTTACTTCAGGAATACAAGGCAAAGTTCTCGAAAGGAATCAAGGTTTAAGAGATGTGTTAGATATGGTTCAGAATTTGCCATGGGGCTTGGTATAACTACTTATAATTTTTTTAGCAGAATGGCACTTACTGATGCATTATAGAAAAAGAACAAGACCTTGTGCGGAACACTACGTAAAAGTAAGGGGTTTATTCCTAAAGCACTCCTACCAACAACATATGAAAGCCCTACTCAAGCATATTTGCTTTTCAGAAAAACAACTCTGGCATCATATTACGTTCCAAAATAAAGTAGCTACTGTAATCTTGCTATCGAGTGAGCATCGAGATGATAAATCGTTTGATGAAGATTAATCTTATAAGCCAGTAGTAATCTAAGCCTACAACAAAACAAAAGGTGCTGTAGATGCCACAAATCGGTGGCCGATTGCAATATTTTATTACATCATAGGTATTCCATGCATAAATGCCTATAAACTCTGGCTTCTTGCTAAACCGGCTGAAAAGCAAATCAAATAGTAGTAAAATTCTCCTATTGGAACTAGGCAAAGCATTAATAAATGGGAATGTTGTCGCCGTTATAGAACACGAACATTGAATCAAATATAAAACGGTGCATGAGTGAAGTTTTTCCTGAGCTATTGGAAAGTGCTCCAAAAAAGGCCCAAGAATGATAATGAAGGCAAAGGACGTTGTTACATATATCAAAGGAAAAAGATCGAAAAAGTAAAAAAAATTGCGTGGAATGTAAACGTTTTGTATGTTTAGAACATTCTGTACTAGAAACTACTTGTAGTCAATGCAAACATTCACGCTATAAAGTTTTATAAAAAATCTTTCAGTCAATCTTAGTTTATTAGATTTAAGGAAATAAAACAACTAATTTAATAGTTTCACCACCAAGATGATTCATGAAGGATTATTGCAGTAGTTTATTAGCTATATAAATCACTATTATTGGTCTTTTGTATATATTTTTTATGCAAATTAAAATGAAAATTTATAGATTTTTGTTTTTATTTTCTATACAATTGATAGCTCTAGTATCAGCAGCCAATTCCTCATATTTTGTCATGGCGTCCAACCGGACCGCGGTTAGACTGTTACGTAATTTTACGAGGCCCGTCCGTTAAAAGTTAAACGGACAAATGGAATTTTACAAAATTTTACAAGAGGATACAATATATAATTCTGGATATAGTAAAGGTATTTTTTTACAACAACTATACAGAGTGGTCTAAAATGAAGATCAACTTTTTATTTTAATTAGAACACCCTATGTATTGTTATGGATTTTAATGGATCTCTTTCAGGAAAATTCAGTGATATAATGTTTAATGGGTCTAATCTGCCACTGTGATAAAAAAATTAGAAATTATATTCTAGTATTAACAATTCCAAACATTATGCAAACGAGAAAGCTAAATTACCATGCTACTTATCTGGTCCTTTTTCTTTTAAAGAAATACATTTTTATTTGAAATTAATTTACTCGAAAAGTAAATTCTCATGCGTTTTATCTAGTCATTTTCCTTAAAAAGATAAATTTTTATTTGAATTTAATCTACATTACTTATTAAACAAATAACAATAGTAATACTATTTATTGAAAACGTCATTTGTGAGTTGTGTGATACAAAATCGCTATTCTAAATGATCGAGAAATAATTCAAATTTGAATGATGGTTGGGTATGGTGTCTGTAAAAGTACACCAATGTGTAACTTATTTCAAGAATTATACACTAATCATTCTGTAATTAGTCAATCGTGTGTTAGCAAATCATCAAATAAATTTGATAAAACGAGTAGTATTAAAGATAAACCATGATTTGGACGATGAAAAGAAGCCACTGACGGTAACACAGCGTTTGATATTTTCGTGGACATTCAAGAAAGCCCTAAAAACTCAGTACAACAACTCGCCCTAGGTCACAATGTCAGCCATCAGTCAAATGAAGACTTATTTATAAAATTTATAAAATTCATCTGGTCTAAGAACTAATAGATGAAAATTTCGATAAAAGATCTGAGTTTTGCCAAATAATGATGAATAAATGTAATGCTAATTCTACATTTACCATCATTATTCCTTTTTCTGATGAAACTACTTTTGTTTTTAATAGAGTTATCAATAGACACAATTGCAGGTATTGGTAATTTGTTAATCCACACTAGATGAAAGAAACTCATACTCAAATGACTCAAAAAGTGAATGTTTGGGCAGGCGTTATTAGCGAAAATTTAGTTGGTCCTTCTTTTATAGATGCAAATTTGACATTAGAAAGCTATTTAAATTTGCTACAACAAGGTTTACCACAATTAGGCGCTTTCCGCCTCCATCCTAAGTGTACAGGGCTTCAGCAAGCTGGAGCTCTGCCGCATTTAGATGTGGAGGTGCAACATTATTTAATTAAAACTTTTCGAATCAATTGATAGGGCGGAAAGGTGTAACAGAGTGGCCAGCTAGATCGCCTGACCTCACCTCTAGATATTTTCCTGTGCGGTCATACACAAAATCAAGTATGCAAGATAAGCCCTTAAATTTTGACAATTTTAAGACTAGTATGACGAATCTAATTCGAGAGATTCATTTTAAAACTCTGAATAAAGTATTGCAAGAGTTAAAGAACATACTTGCGCATGGTAAAGCCAATAATGGAGACATTTTGGGCATCTATTATAATTTTGTCTGTTCCTTGTTTTTCTTTTCTTTATTTATTTTTTGTTACAATTTATTTTTCTTTGTTTTGTTTGTTAATAAACATGGCTAGAGTTAATATTTAAGTAAATTTTAGTAGTGTTTGTGATTTTTTAAAGCGCAACTAAAACAAATAGGTATTATAAATTATATTGATATTTTGACAGATAAACCCATCAAATTGTATATCACTGAATGTGTTTTAAAGAGATATTATCCAAATACATAAAAATATAAAGGGTGTTCCATTTGAAATAAAAAGTTGGTCTTAATTTTGGACCACTATGTATAGCTGTAGTAAACACTATTTTTACTATATCCACTATTATACTTTGTATCAGTTTGTAAAATTTTAATCGATTAATCTCTTTAAGAGATATTTACAATGTTCCATACCTTTTTATATTATATGTATGTATTAAAAATACTCACTGTGGCATTTGTTAGGAATAAATAAATGGACCAAGACACAAGACGAACAAATAATTTAAAATTCTAGGTTGAAGTCATTGCATAACTCATCTCTGTATTAAGATAAAAACAGCCTGGTATTCCAACAAACTCGAAAAGTTACAAATATTAGGATTGTTCCAGAAGGTGCTGCATCAGCACAAACGCATCTTACAGCAACTATTCTGGAGGACAAGGATCTCCTAATGCTACTCACCTATTATTTAAACCATGAACGTTGTGAGATTTATCTTTTCCCAGAATAAACGAGGTCTTCAAAATATGAAACTACTTACATGAAAATAATTATAAAAACTTCTAGATGAAATTTATGCCCGCATTCTTTTTGTCTGTGCAATATTCAAAATCTTTTGACTTTGGGAAAAGTGATACGATAAAATGCTTAAATAAAAGTGGTATGTTTAAGGAACAAACTGATATATTAGAAGCACCAGGAAAACCAAAGGCAGAAATTTAGTGTGCTGCTTATAAACTAATATATGTATTCCGTGGAGGTTCTAAGGAAGCTTTGAATGAAATTAGGTTTCAAATGTTACGATGTGCGAAACCGGAATCATTGCCTTCAACACATGTTATCGTATTTAGCAATGGATAGTTATCAAAATGCAATCCTCAAGCTGACGCTAGAAACTGCGTACTGCGTACTGAATACAAACAAGCCAAAAGTATGGGATGGGACAAGCATCAATATCGGACTATTTGATAAAGCTTGTGAAATGTAATTACTCCACAAGTCAATGTGTTTATTGAAGCAGGGGATGATGCGCACAAATGCTTGTACTGATTATCAAAGCATCAAGTGGTACAATTCTACAGAAGAGAACATGGAGGATGAGTAAAACAACTCACAGAAAGATGCAAAATACATATCACTTGTTACACATTCTTTATGTATCTAGGTTTTTTCATTTCATTACTTTAATTATTACTACAAAACTCAGCCGTAGTTACTGCTACAGTAAATACCTTGTTATAACAACCTTTGTTGTAGAAATAAAATTACCAAGTTGTCACTCTTAAATGTGAAAAATATCAAAATAATTTAAAATCCTGTTGATGCCTTCAAAATTATTAACTCACATCAACATGCCTAAGGATTAAATATATATATATATATACATAATTCCTAGATTGCAATAATGTATTTTAACCAAACGTAAATTAGTTATTCTTAATATTTTATAACAGGTTGTAAAGATACTATGAACCGGCATATTTGTTAAAAGCAAAATGGACAGGTAATATAAATACGTGACCATCACCACAGACAGTATTATTTAAAGGAGCGTGAAAATTTAACAAACTTGCCGCAATAATTAGGACACCAAACTCATACAACGACACTTTTTCATGCAAATTAGAAATTTATACGTGAGAATCGAAAAACGAACTTATAGTTCAAAGACATTGACGGAAATTCAAATAACCAGCAGCCGTATTGGACAATGAGAATTCCCAAAATCTGTATAAACGCAAACTTAACGAAAAACCACGTATTTTCCTGATCTGCCATAAGTGTTACAGTGCACAGTTTTCAGCAAAAGAATTTATCAGTGAAAGACCCTGCAAATCCATTGCAGTTAAATAATTGGAACAGGGATTCGTCCAATTAATTCAAAGAAGTTAATAACACTGCACCAAGTGTTATAACAATTCTAGAGTGAACATGCGTTTCAAAATCAACTAAAAGACATCGAAAAGGTTAGTTCTCAATTAAATCTTATATGTGGCGAACGCGAATCGCTAGTGTCTAATTATTAAAACATTTAAGTTTAAACAACATTAATCTGAACCTTATTTAATGATAGAAATCATAATTCAGTTTTCTTAAAAAAAGGGCATAGAAACTTAATTTTCTTGCAAATTATCAGTAAATTCCCGTTAAGAAACCTTTATTTAAGCAAAACGTAAAGAATTAATTCATAGTAAAGCAAGTGTTAACAAATTTATTTCAATATTTGTAAATTCTATAGATTGATCGCATCGATTGTAACTTAATAATTTTAATTTTTTAATCAGATTTAACATCAATTTTATTTATTGCATTTATTCTTACTTTGTTGTGTAGGTTTAACATTTTAAAATCATCTTATTTAAATAAATTCAATTCCATTTTCACCTTGTCGTATTTGTTCGAGAAATACTAAAGGATTGTACTTAAGTTAAGCTTTTCAGGTGTCAAAACATCTCTCAAGTTACTGAGAACATTGCTAGCGAATATCGCTATTGCGTAGTCGATGCCCTTAAATAAATAAACAAACTGTTCGACTAACCCAAAATTGATATTATAACGATCAAACAAGGTACGACTGCATAATAATCCTTATTAGTTTATGTTTATCTATGATCTTTATTTTGAAATAAAAATTATGTAAATCATTTGGTACCCAGTTCCATATAATTTTCACTTGATTAAGTATTAATTAAAATTATATCTAATATATTCAGGATAGGCGCACTAAACTTGCTTCTAACATAAATTTACTCTAAATACGTATTAGGTATATTAGGATTTTTAGCAACTCATAAAAGAAAATTTAATATATATGATAGGTTATGTATCTATATTACAGCAAAGTTGTAACTAGAAACTGTACGAATAGTTGCTGTGGCTTTTTCTAATGCCACGCCAACTTAGCAGTAGCGGTAAAAATAAAACGAACAGAATCTAGTGACTATTTTTATTGCACATTGAGACGAGCAGCAAATTTATAACGCAGCTGTAAACAGTTGACACAAGCTTGCGAAATGAACAAATATATTTGTATGGAAGAATGAAAAATTATCAAGGTTATTGTTTATTAATGATTTTATAAAAGTCTTCCCCAAATTTCAATAGGATTAAATTAAAATATAATTAAAGGATTAATAAAATTGTTTCTTTAGATATTACAGAATGTTTTCGATTATAAATGAAAATCAATTAAAAATTGAAACTCATCTCAACATCAACAGTATGTTTATAATATTAATAAAACTACAAGAAAACAAGAAATGTTACAGTCTAATTATTAAATGAATAATTACTTACAATTCATGATTTACGATTAACATCACAGGTACAAATTAAAATATATAAGTGGACGGCAGATTATGAATATTCAACCATAGTTTTACAAAAGGCAAGGTAAGTGATAATTAAAAGTCGAGGTGTAAAAGTAAAATTAATTGATTTTAAAATACATTTTAGCCCTTAATTTGTATGTAGTAGTATTAGTTTGATTTATTCTTAATTTTATTAATTAGATTTGTATATAATGCTAGTGTTATGTATTAATTAAATTTTTTTAAATTGATACTCATTTTATGACGTAAAGAAAGAGCAAAGTAAATAAAATAAAAAGAAAAAGATCGGATCTGATCTTGACGTCGTAGTAATGGATGCACCAGCTAGATCGTGCGATGTCGGAGAGAGATCGAGGTCAGCACAATGTAGTCCACCTAAATATAGAGCAGAGAGAAAAAAAGTTGTGCGCCAGTTGTTCGTAAGACAAGGTGCGTGCCTTAATTACCTTACTTTAAATCCTACCCTTAGAGCTGATCCAGTAGCAAGAAGTTCTACCTAACTGAAGGAAAGAAAAAATGTACGGTTGGTCATTGAAAATCAATGAGCAAAATAATAGATAACAGCATTCATTACACCAATAGGCAGCAAAATCAAATACTCAATTGCACTATAATAAAAAAGAAGTAAATAATAAAGCGCAATAACAGTAGTTTATATCCCCTTAGAGATTCATACATCAAACAAATGGTTAATTACGGTGCCTTTTTACCGATTTATGGCTACCGCAACTATAGGTCCTGTTGGGGCATT
Source organism: Phrixothrix hirtus (assembly GCA_024586415.1). Lineage (NCBI taxonomy): Eukaryota > Metazoa > Arthropoda > Insecta > Coleoptera > Phengodidae > Phrixothrix > Phrixothrix hirtus. Next base: position 11,905 of record JAHWXV010427205.1, read on the forward strand.
ACTGAAAGCAAAATTAAAATCTAATAAAGGTATCTTAACTGTTAACATCCGAGTCCGAAACAGCAACTTTGTCTTTCATAAACATGAATTAGTTCAGAGTATGACTTTAAGAGCTACACAAATACATTATTGAGTTATGCAACACGTAATCTAGCTGAGGGCTCCAATAAGCAACAGTTATTTTTCTCGAGAAAAGTGTCTGTATATAAGTCCACTAACTGTTGAAGTTAAATTACTAATTTAAGAGATAGTGCAAGATTACAAAGTAAGTCTCGACGGTATGTTCCCTACCGTGGCATTAGTGATCAAAAGAATTAAATTTAATATTTACTAGACGGCGTTACCTTACAAATAAAATTTATGAATTAAATATTTCATAGGGAGTAAATATTAATTAAGTACAACAAACTATCATAATAGTGCAAAGTATTTGTAACACAGAAGACGTATCTCTTGAAACGTATGTTACTTTAATTTAACGTAACAGTGAAAAGTATTTGTAGAACACAGAAACTATACAGCTGGCACGAGATAACGATTACAGGCTAACGTCTTCTAAACCCATTTCGAAGTATGAACTAACGTTCCGATTTCTTTTATAAGTAGATCGATGCAGTAATCGCGTAATTAGAAAATATAAAGATTACGGGCTTTAATATAGCCGTTGGGTGGTTCAATGACTGGAAATGAAGCGCATCTTGTTTTCCGTAAACGGTAGCCAAAGATCCCAATTACTAACAGGTCATTAAAGACAATTCAAATAGCTACCCGTCAATATATGTCGGTTACACAAAAAAACTAAGCGTTTCCTCACAAAACAGAAATTAGACTGTAAAATAAGTTATTAACGTCGAAGAATACACATCCGTGGCACAAAACTGATTGAATAAAAGATTTTAAAACACAAACAAATAACCGTGAAATTTTAATAAATAATTTAATTTGATAGAATAAAAAAGATTACCGCACTTATTAGTAATGAAGTTTAAAAACATAGTTTCCCAAAAGTTATATCATTAAACAATTAAAATGCACGCTTTTCTAAATTTTATTTAGTGGCCAAAGAATATATGAAAGGATTGAAAGAAATTTACAGACAAAAATTATATTCTAAAAATTCGTACAGAAAATTCTAAAGTACAAATCTTAATAAAAGGAACATTTTCTAATTTTAACCGTGACAATTTATAATCGAAAACGTTCTGTGATATTCAAGCAAACAATTTTATCAACATTTGATGATTTTTTAATTTAATCTTATTTTATATATTTTATAAACTGATTAATAAACAACTACATTGATAATTCTTTATTATTCCTTAACAATTTTATTATATCCAATAATAGGATGGACCAACTTCATCGGTATAAGTGTATTTTAAAAAATGTGCGTACGTTATTATAAAGAATTTGTGCAACCTACTCAAAGCATTTAAAATGATTTTCCTATCTTTTCGAATTTAATAGTTTTGTTAACGTAACAACTACTTTAATTTTTATTATTTAAAACTGATGAACATTGTTAATAAATATTGTACTGTAGTTAAAATAAAATGAAGAACTTGGGGAATTTTCAGAAGAAATTTCGTTTTTTTCACCAAAAATACATATAACCTGATCTTTACAGCAACGTTTTTGAAACCACACATTTAATAGGACAATTTATGTTATCAAAATTTACTTATCCATAGCAAGCTAGCCAGATATCAAAATGTGTCTTTGCGTTCTACGTTAAAATTTAATGTCGGAAAATTCGTCCGAAAACCTGTAGACTGTTACCCAACATTTTTATTATTTTATTATAATGATCTACTTCTAGCTTCCCTAGATTTACTAGGCTATATTATTATTATTATTATTACGCATAATATGCGCTAGAACTAACTAAAAATGCTTTATTTCACAATTTATTACTTATTACTCCAGTTGTATGTAAAAATCAGACAGAAATCAAGGTAAAAATAAATTCTAGAAAGCATAATGAGGTGAACTGGAATTAATTGTCAACAGTAGCTGAAATTGCGTTGTACCTATAAAGCATAACGCCTATGCTAGGAGTGTAATAACTAAAAAAGTTGAAGAAAGGCGAAGGAACAATAAGGACAGGCACTAGTTGTTAGCGTGTCCTTATACTATTATTATAATTTATTCTTCCAATGTGATATTATCTAAATCCGGTTTATTATTAAGTGTTGCAGTTTACAGTTACTAAATTTGTTCAATTATGCAAAAAAATTGGTAAAGAAGTTTCACTTTCTAAACGCAGTCGATAGGAATGCGAAAGTAGCTAAACGCAGACAATAGTATTTTTTAAAAAGACTTTCAGTAAGAATTACAAAAACTCTTTGAGCATGACCTCTGCAAAAACCTTAAATGCTACTAATAGTGAATTCACTTCCTTATTCTGAATAACTTGATGTTTGTACAAAGCTATTATTTATGAAAACTTGCATGAGACACGTTGACGTTAATTAAATTAATAACATAAAGTTTATAATGTAAAACGGATGCGCATGGTATGAATGTACGAATAAATTAATTGCACTTTTGAGGAGTTTTAATCGTTATTCATAATAATTGAATATGGAATATAAATAAACAAAAATCCCGTTAGCTGCTTTGATGTAATAAACATTTTTTTAATATAATTACATGTTATTTTGGCGCACCTAATATATAACACTTAAGCAAAAGAAGTCGGTTAATGTCCGACCTTACAATTTCACGGTCAAACGTGATTGTACCATTTCATTGTTGCATAATGTAACTGTTTAACTACTAAAGAAATGTACTTATAATAATTAAATTTATTAAAGCACAAGGGTGAGGGTTTAGGATACTTATACTTCCTCAATAGTTTTAATTTATTTTTTATTGTCTAATAATTGAAGGAAGTAATTCTAAACATCCTTTTTCCTATTTTGGAGGTATTTAATAATGGCTGACTCCATTTACTTATTTTTTGAGCTGTAGGATCTTATTTTCTTTTAAACTTTAATATATAAACTTAGCATTTTTCTGTAAAATTTGACCCACTTCAGCTTAATGTAGTTATTGGTATAAGTTTCAAGAGTCATAATAACATTTACCCCTTAATCGCCAGGCCATGTGTTGCACGGAGTAAGCGTATAGGTAACGTACGGCAGTTTGTTCCGAGTTTGCAACATAACCGTAAAGCTTCGCCGCGGGCGCCTTGGGAATACGACGCCTCTCTGAGACCAGGAACCGATAACAATAATTATTGCTTTTCTATGACCTTTATTTAAGGTTAAATTACGTACATTTTTTTATGTCATAAAGTTATTCTTGTGTGTATTATAGCTTTAGTATTTTTCTAGCTTCCGACAACGAAATTTACGGAGTTGTTAATCCGTTATGTATTGTCCTTCTATAGAATGAAAGATAACCTTCGACTTCATATTTACATTAATAAAGGTAATTATTTCTCGAACAAGAATTGGGTCGACAATCTATTTTAAATATGCTAATTAACATCATTTCCAATACAGTCCAACGACATTCTTGTTCCTGTTCAATACGTAATTTATTTCTTTTGAAATTCCTTTAAACTAATTATCTACTTCTGTTTGAGCAAAATTTACATTTTCAGAATATAAATCTTTTATATATTTTCAGAATTTATGGATTAACAAATTTTCTATTATTAAACTTACTACATTATGCTTCCAGTGCCTTTATGAAATATCTTGGTAAAATTAGATCAGTATATATTTTAATTTAAGTCTAAAAACAAGTTGAACGATATTGATGTATATGTAAATAAGTAAGAATAATTTTGTAGCTACAGCAAAGACCTTTCTCAACTTCAAACTCTGTGCAAAACAATGAATCATATTGATGAACTCATAGCAATTAATCATTCATCTGTAATCTAACTATTTATAATTAAGTAACTTCGTAATTATGTAAATCGTCACATAAGTTAATCCAATATTGCACTTAAGGGTCTTTTGCAGTAAAATAAAATATTGGTTTCTGTTGCCTCTATTTCTCTATATTTAATTTTGAAATTTGCCAGTGATAGATGTCCATCAACCCTTAAACGGTCATAAAATGCAAATTTCTTTAAGTAGCAAACAAATACTTATTTGTATTGGCTACACAAATTAGAAAATGAATCTGTGTACGGACTTATGAATAAAATCAAATACTTTCTAAAAATAAGTTTATATTGGGTATATGGGTACCTTTATTGTTTATACCCATGATAATAATAATAATAATAATAATAATAATAATAATAATAATAATAATAATAATAATAAAGGTCTTTATTTACAATTCAAAAAGTACCTACATTAGAATTC
>JAHWXV010427208.1:0-13381 GCA_024586415.1 Phrixothrix hirtus
AAACGTAGGCAATAGTCTAATGATTTGTGGACACTATTGGCATATGTGGCATATGTGCGTAAGAGAAAGTCGTGTGTTGTTTCACACCAGATTTTTTACACTTAGTTTATTGCCGCAAACAGATTTAAATTATCTCTTACCTTTTTGGAATAAGAGAGCAATAATCGAAAAATGGCGATTTTGAAATTCTTAGTTTTTATTATTTATATAGATATTAAAAATTTGGTTTTTGAACTATTGCTCTCTTATTCCAAAACGGTAAGAGATAACTCAAATCTGTTTGCGGCAATGAATTAAGCGTCAAGAAATAGATGAAGACATGTATATAATTTTTCTCTATCTATAATTACAAGAAAGTTGTCCATTTATCCCATCGAAAATGGACCACAATGTACATGGGTCTTGTGATTTGTTTAAAAGTTAATTAAATGATAAAGTTTTATATGAATCGCTCTGTAATATCGGTCATAACGTGTTATGATGCAATCACACTCAGTAAACTGTAGTTGCAAGAAACCGTTTTGATAAAATTGCTTTAAAAAACATAGTTTTATAAAACTGTTTTAATATAAGCTAATGCAAAAGGTAAACACAACAACTTCTTAAAATCAATATTATTGATTATAAGAAACTTATATATGTATACTTGAATATATGCACGTAGGTTAGTGCATGACCTTGACCGAATTTATTTATTTCATTTGATCAAAACAATTTGTTTAAAACTAGTTTATTTTATTAGATGTAGGTACTAAAAGGAATTTAGACTTCGGAATTGAAAAAATTTCATATTGAGATTTTTATTTATTTGAAAGGTTCTATTTTATAGCAGATTTGCGTGCATAGTTTGGAAAAGACTGAACTGAATATCAACATCAATATCTATTATTTATTGAAATTAGATAGTAAAGCACTGCAGTACAAAAGCTGAACTATAGAACAGATAGATAAATCTTGCCCGCAATCATGGCAGAAATTATTATTAGTAGTTGACTTATTATCTGCAAATATTTGTTCAATTGTTTATACTTTCTAAATTAATCGTAATTACTTAAATACTTTAATGTTCTATATTAGTTTATTTTGTATCATTTGGCAAACAAGTGCCTTAATTTATTATTTGGGCATATTTTTACTAGGAAATGTCCTTTTTGTTATCAACAAAGTACCCTTGGTGAATTTCTAATATTTTATATAGTTTTCAGGCGAGGTAACCTACTTGACAAATGTGAAATATGTTGTGTTAATAAATAAAATCCATTCATTATTATCGCAAGGTAAAATCGCTTGCAGACACATTTCTGCACATGTCGCATATAGCACCGGCCATAGTTGCTGAGGCAAACAGGGTGACCTCCCCAATCGGAGGGTGCTTGTAACGGTCTACAAATGCAGCTGTCGAACGCGTGCCTGTACTTTACGTAACTACAACCACACCACCCATATGTGGTGTAAGCATTACACATCAGTTTTATTATATCAAAATCATCTTTATTGATATTTAATTTGTGACAATTGGTAAATGAAGAAATTACTGCAAAATGAATACATTTATCTAGTTTGTCTAAATGTTTAAACATAATATCTTAATCACGCTACGTCAAACAATATGTTATCTAAATTTTCTTCTATTATTTGCGTTTTCAATTTTAACCCATAATAAATGAACCGTAGCAATTTATTGCTTTTATAGTAAATAAGCATATCTAACCTAAAGCAATCTTAAATTCTATGGACGGCCTTATTATAAACCTTACAGCTATGTATAGATTATTGTTATACTTTACAGAATTATAAATCTTCAATTTCAAGATATTTACTAAAATAACAATAAAACATTACATATAAATCTTGTTCTTTCTTATCTAGTTTTACTGGAAACTTGTTTCTCTCGTTTAAGGAATATATTGTCCAGTTTAAACCATAGTACTGCAATGTAATAATCCTAAGCTCCAAAGAAAAATATACATAAAAATAAAAAATCGTTATATTTTCATCATAAGCAGATGCTGAACTTTTAAAATGAGAATCATACCATAACTATTGTGTACATACAGATTTCTGCATCTGCCCCTGAAAGGTGTGCTCTTAAATCTGAATTGACACCCCTGGGTCATATGATAGCATGTACTTACGGGAAATCAAAGTCAGTAATTACCTTTAAATCTAAACAAATTTTCACCCATAAATAATAGCATTTAATATCATAAAAGGCTCTTCTAAAAAGCTATTCTTGAATACTATATAATTTTAAGTGAAAATTATAGGATCTTAGTAAGAACATTCGCATTCCCACATAGCGCAAAACCTTTCGGTTATATACACAATTTAAGTTATTATAATGGGAATCCTAAAAAAATGATATCAATAACTAATGATTCACAGCATAATTTTTTTTATTTATTTCCTAGAATAAACAGCAAATTCAAACATCTCCCTTTATATGTATTATTATTAGAACACCTAGTTTTCTTAAAGGAAACTCCACATTATCTAGTGGCGTAATCACAGTAAAGGATATAAACACGCAAGGTTCATTTTAAGACACTAAAATCGTTGTCACCAGAATACGTAACTTGGAAGATTAAGTTAATTTTAAATTGATATTAAAAGGAAAATACAGTTCATACACGTATCCTATTTGTTTGTTTGTTTATTTTTGTGGCTGAGGGTTCGGGATGCGGAATTTCCCTTGACCCTCTTGGACTAGAACAATTATGTAGTCATTTCGCCATGTCTACTAGAATTTTGCCGAATCTAGAGGAGTTCCAACGCCAGTAGGGGCTTCTAACGAGCCAAACATCACACTGACACGACACCTACGATTTTACTTCATTATTCGAGAAGAAGGCATGTTTCTTAAATTTTTCTCCGCTAAAAAATTTACCGACTTCGAACGGATTTGAACCCGCATCCCTTGGGTGTAAAGGCAAACATGCTAACCACTACACTAGTCGGGGCCGGACGTATCCTACTTTGTCAGGAAGATACAATACGAGGGCGGCCTGATTAGTGAGAGTAGTGAGCTGTTAGGCTTGGAAAGCAGACACGTTTTTCTCCTAAGTTTAATTTGTTAACTAGTTAATTGTACCTTAGGCTCCTTACTCCTAGAGTAGGTGGGTTGGCTACAATCAAACACAGCAAAAAAAAAGTAAGAATATGCACCGAGATTCTGAAGCCGGCAAAGCTGCAAATAAACAACACAGATCCAGCAAGCGAATTAGAATCCAAACTAATTCTAATACAAAATAAAATAGAGGCCCATAAAGATTACACCAAGAAAGCGGGGAATGGAATTCTTAGACTCCTTGACGAACAGAAAGCGCTGAAAAACGCTATAGAGAACGACGAGCACTTTGAATACAGATAGACTATGAAAAGAAAGAAGGCAACTACAAAAGAAAATGAAACAGACAACACCGAAAAAATGATAATCCCCGAAGAGGAGTACAAATAGCAAGAAGAACCTTCGAAGCAGTCCACAGAAGAGTTCCCGCTACTCAAGTTTCCTCATGGGTACTCCCAAAGACAAAAAGAAGAAAATGAAAGCGAAACCATAGTGAAAAGAACCAGGGCACCACCGCCAATAGTTCTCCGGGATAAAGCAAGGTTCCAATTCATGCAAGAGACGGAGGAGCTAAACAATGATAAAATAATAAGACCGATAAACGACGCAGAAGGCATAAAGCTCTTTCCTGAAACAACAGCCGATTATAGGACTATAAGGCGGCTTCTGGAAAGTCAGAAGATCCCTTACTACTCTTCTCAACTACCAAAGGAAAAAGAACTAAAAGTCGTCATCAGAGGGATTCCAAAAAGCATACAAAGCGAGGAAGTTGAAGAAGATCTGGTAGGCAGAGGGTTCAAAGTAAACTAAATCAAAAGACTAGGGAACAGAACAAGACAGTTTCCCTTAATGCTAATAAACACAGAAAAAACACCGAAAGGGAAAGAAATCTTTGATATCACTCATGTTATGAACCTAAAAGTGTCGACAGAATCAAAAAGACGATCAACTACCTCAACCCAGTACTTTCGACGCCAACTTTACGGGCATGTGTCATATAGGGGCACAGGCCCCTACAAATGTGTTAAGTGCGCGGGGAACCATCCATCGATCGAATACCCCAAACCAAAGAACACGCCAGCCCAATGCGGTAATGGTGGCGGGGCCCATACAGCTTGCACAAGATCCAATCCAAATCAAAGCTGACAAGATCAAAAAAGTGGAACTTAAATCCAATATCTCATATGCAGATAGAGTCGAAAAATCTAGAGTCACGCCGTCTAAAAACGAGGAAAACAACATAAAGGACAAAATAGCAAATATTTTGATGAACATTTTACCTAATATTATTCAACAAATCCAAGCTCAATGATAAACTGCACTTTTTTGACCTCGAATGCAAACGGAATCAAACAAAAGAAAAACGAGGTAGAAGTCTTCCTCCGTTCCAAGGAAATCGGCTTTGCATTCCTCATCGAAACTCACACCAAGCCAAACCAACCCCTTCACATATCGGGGTACCGAACTATAAGAAAAGACAGAAAGGGGGTTTCAGGAGGAGGAGTGGCCCTCCTAATTAGCAATAGCATATGCTATAGAGAACTACCAACTATCCAGTGCATAGGGTCAATATAAGTCGTAGGGGCAGAAGTGGTCCTTAATAACAGAGCCTTGATAGTATTCTCGGCATATAACCCTCTCAACACGTCACCGGAAAAGGTAGATCTGAGAAAACTCATAAAAAATGCTCCCACGACCATAGGAGGGGACATGAATGCCAAACACCCCTCTTGGGGAAGCCGTATTCAGAATGAAAACGGCAAAATCCTATCTGAATTCATCTCAACAAGTCGTGACACCAACATTATGGGCCCAGAAGACGCAACGACAACCCCAAGGAAGATGGAGAGGGGACGTCATTAACATATTCTTAGTGCACAAGTTCAATAAGCAAATGAAAATAGAAACTCATCACGAATTATGTTCGGATCACTTTCCAGTCATTCTTGAAGACCTTTTCCCAACAACCACTAGGACACAAAGCCAAAAAGCGAGATACACGGGCCAAATTCCAATATAAAATTGAAAAATTCAAGACATTCTCATCTCTTTAGACAAGTAAAAAGATCGAGACAGCGATCAATCGACTCACCAAAACTATGACAAATGCTATAGAAAAAAGCAAAATTTGTATGAAAAGCAACACCTAAAACAGATGGCGCCTAAATAATAGTGAAAAAGAAATCCTAACAAAAAAGAATAAGGCCAAAAAAGAGTGGAATAAAAGCAGATCGAAGAAATACAAGAAAAACACAAAAATCTGCAAAAAGAAGTTGACGAAATTCTTAAAGAAGCAAAAGGAGACAGATGGAAATCAGCAATAAAAGAAGCAGAAGATGAAGGAGGTCGCAAGAAGGGTCAAGGAACTGAACGCCTCAATTCAGAAAGACGGAAAGTTTCTTTTTGACCCGCAAGACAAAGTAGATGCCCTGGCGGACCACTTCGAAACCCAATTCCACAACTAACTAACCACATCCAAAACTCTAGAGACCGAAGAACATAGAAATGGGCAGAAACAGAAAAATTAACAATACATGAACTAATAAGGGTAGACCACCAAGAGGTTAGAAACAAACTTCAAAGACTGAACCCCAGAACGTTACCGGGAGCAGATGGGATCACCAACCAAGCCCTAAGGTACCTTTCGGGACAACCAACAATCGAAATAACCAATATTTTGAATTCCATCTTCAAACTGGCGCACTACCGATCAACCTGGAAAATGGCAGCAATAATCACAATACCAAAAAAGGAGAAGGACCCAACCCAAGCATGAAATAGAAGAACGATTAGCTTATTAAACAGACTGGGTAAACTAACGCAGAGCATTCTAAACGAACACCTGCAAGCATACCTACAACCCAAAATGATGCTTACAACTTCCCAGTTTGGATTCAGGTCAACCCTCTCGTCTCCGCAACAAGTGGCAAACATAGACGCCATAATATTTAGCGCCGAGTCACTGTCCTTTCATGCTATCGCAGCCTTCCTCGACCTCTAAAAGGCCTACGATGAGCTGTGGCGGAAATGAATAATCATGAAAATGAGGTCTGCAGGAATTCCGCTGAACATAACCAAGATAGTGCAAGCTTTTCTAACCAACAAAACTTTCTACATCCCAACCAAGGATAAAATCTCGTCAACATGTGAAGCAATAGAGGGCCTGCCACAAGGCTCACACACTATCTCCGGTGGTTTTTAATCTATTTCTGCAGGACATACCACAACTGACAGAAGTCCAAAACTCGGTCGTACTTTAATTCATAAATGACACGGAGGTACTAGCCTGGGGGGGGGGAGAAGGATGAAAAGCGCGGCAAAGAACGCAAGGACAGCACTAAAGGAAATTAGCACTTTTATTCAGACATAGAAATTGAAAATAAATACGGGAAAGACGCAATTTTCACCAGAAAGGAAAAAGAAATCCAAAGTAAGATTAACTGAAGCCTTGGGTAAAATCTTCAAAATCCAAACCAAAGCGACATACCTGGGTGTGGTTTTAGATCCCCAACAAGACTACAAAACTCATGCGAACAAAAGATCAAACATCACAAAAGCAATACTTACAAAGATAAGGGGATTGATACAACCCCACAGCAAGCTAAACCTAAAAATAAAACATCAAGTGGCTCATTAGATCCTCATCCCAAAACTGGTCTATGGAGGAGAAGTACGGATTAAAGGCAGCACCAAGGCAATGACAAATATTACCAAAGCGCACATGAAAATCTTAAGATGCATCACTGACGTAACCCAATATGTAAAGAACGTCGATATTTTAATAGAACTAAAAGAACCAGACTTGACTGAAAAGGCAGCAGAGAACCGGTAAAAACTAATAACTCGTTTGGCTACTCACCAAAATGCCATAATAAGAGAAATGGCGAGGAAGATATCCTCACAGATCAAGGCCCAAATCCGAAATACATAGATAGCAAGGGGCGAGAATACTCTGAAGTATAGAATACCATTATCAACTTGACCAAAAATCGAGGAAAAAAAAGATTAGTGAGGTAACTAATATAAAGATGGCGCCATAATCTACGCAGGCATTTCATTTATCAAATCTATCACATACTATAAGACAGCTGTCAAAGTTTCAGCCAAATACGTTGCGTCCTTTGTCACTTGCAGATGTTTAAAGCGAACGTGTTACGTTGTTTTGTGAATATGGATAAAAGAGAATTTCATGCTGTGATTAAACACTCCCAGATGGCCGGGAAAAGACTAAAAGAAATTAAAGAAGACTTAAATAATATTCACGGCGAATCTGCGCCATCTTTAAGACAGTTTGTTTCTGGGTAAATGAATTTAAACGTGGCCGTACGAGTACCGAAGGTACAACAAGATCAGCACATCCGAAATAGGCTACCACTGACGAAATGAACACCAAAGTTCATGATCTTGTTTTAAATGATCGTTGATTAAAGGTGCATGTGATAGAAAACACTATATGTATATCTAAAGAACGTGTTGGTCATATCTTACATGAACACTAGCGTATGAGAAATCGGTCAGCAAGATGGGTGCTGCGTCTGCTAACTGCGGAACAGAAACGAATACGCTTAACAACTTCTGAGTATTGTTGACGAAACGTGGATACACCATTATACCCCCGAAACAAAAATTTAATCCAAACAATGGACAGAAGCCTGTTGTAGTGCACCGAAGAAAGTAAAAATGGTTCCATCAGCTAACACGGTTATGGCCACCGTATTGTGGGATGTTCGTGGTGTTATCTTTATAGGTCATCTACAAAAGGGTAAAATAATCACAGGTGATTACTATGCGTCATTATTGGGCCAGCTCATTGAAGAATTAAAGGGAAAACGACCGCATTTGGCAAGCAAGAAAGTGTTGTTTCATCATGGCAATGCACCGGCTCATTCATCGAACATTGTCATGGCAAAATTTGTTGAATTACGATTGGAAATACTTCGCCATGCACCGTACAGTCCAGATTTAGCTCCATCTCACTTTTCTTGTTTCCAAACTTGAAAAAAGGGTTAGCTGGAAAAAGATTTTCATCTAATGAGGAAGTGATTGTAGAAACTGTAATCTTTCGGAATTTAGAAAAAAAAATATCGCTTTAAATTTCGGTAAGTAAGAGAAAAATTAAAATTATATTGTTCATTATATTTAAAGTATAGTCTTATTAGGAAAACGTTATTAAACAGTTAAAATTAATATAAAAAGAAAACTTGAATTTAGAGGCGTCATTTGTAACACTCACCGAAAAATTTACTTCTTATAAAATAAATGTTTTACTTTATTAAAATCAAACGGAAGGTAGTTAAGACGCTACTTGTAAGATATTCAAAACGATGATAGTTAAGGTTGTATTAAAATGTTTTGCTGTTAGAAAAGTTATGTGCCGGCTAATTGAGACACTTAGGGCATGAGAACCAGGTAGTTCTTATACGATTTCTATTTCTACAGGGCGCTCTAAAGATGTTGGATTAAATAAACATAGTTGATACACAAAAAATAGAAAACGTAAATTGGCAAAGAATCACACTAAAATCTTTCCTATTTAGGGCAGGCTCGGTTAATTCAAATAAATAAAAGATGTTAACAATAAACAACTTTAATAACGATAATGATTTTTAAAAACAATTTGAATCACAGTTGAGTTTGACATTTGATTGAAAGTAATATAATATTATTTACTGATAAATTACACAAAATAATAAATAATTCGCTAATTGTTACTGAAAAAGCATCGCAACGCCTGGACGACTCGAAAAGTAATCGGAGAGACAACAAATACGGTCAAACAAACCGCGCTCGTCGGGTGTAGAACAGCTTCTGTTTCAAGAAGCAGGTAAAGCTCCAATGGTATAATTGATCGGCAGTTGGTTTCATTCGAATGTAGCCAATACTGTAACGTTGCAAGAATCAATTTCATAATAATAATAATGTTCCAACAATTAGGAATATACAAAAAAAAGGCAAGTAAGTAAGCTTGACCGAGTCAATTGCACAAGAAAATAAATTAACAAGAAGTGTGAGGCAGCTTCCGTTCAAATTAATCAAGTTCTTGATTTATAATACAAGTTAAACTTAAATTTAATTTCTAAAATTAACGATAGCAACTTGTTGCATAAAGAGATAACAATAATGTAATAAAAAAAAATTGCTGTTGGAATTTCTAAGTCAAATAAAATATTATAATAAATAAAGGTAAAATCCCAATTTTGAAAATAATCCCTTTTTTAAAATTCGAAAATTGATGCTGATTTCAAACAGTTGTCGGAAGATACTTGAGAGCAACTTCAATAGAGACAGTAGCAATTGCTCAAATTACAATTTTATAAGTCATTCGGAGCTATGAACATAGTAGACATTATCCTTGCAAGATAAAGTTTGCAAAAATAATTCCTACAATTAAAATATAAGAGAATCGTAGAAACTTGACAGTTCTATAAGATTATCAATTCAGATTAAAAAGGAACGCCATGTAGGAAATCATAGAAACAATTAATGAGCTAACATAGGCCAATATCTTTTCGAGCTCTAAGCCCTTAGTTCACAAATTAACAGTCGTAGTACATGCGACAACTTAGTTTAAATAATAATCAAGTTTGACTTCCAAATTGGAAGCAAATAAAGCAAAAAAGAAACGATCTTTCGAGTTGTCCCATAGCATCTTGGCACGACACTCCCACCCAAAAAAATCAGCTGGCTGGTATATAATAAATTTAGAAAAGACCCCTGAAAACTAACAAAAGAAATTTAGTAATACGAAACATACCAGGCGAGGTTTGCTTCAGCGACGGGTAATTCTTAAGAGAACATCAATTAGGCAATAAAAATTTAATTAATGATAAGGTAATTTTAAGAGAATAAAAGAAGGTACGGTAAAAGAATTACATGTCGTCGCAAGTAAGCCCCAACGACGACTGTCCTTCAACTCCCCGCGCTTCTCGGTCCCCGCTAGCCATACTATCAGTAACAATCAGTTCAAAACAGACATTCTATTTTGAATATTTAACACACTTTATACGAAATAAAGGAATGAAACCTAAATATTCACGTTATTACCCTTAAAAGAGACAATAGTGGTTTTAGAAATATTAATACAGAGTTGCCACTGTTAAATGAAAGTTTGAAATTATAAAGAAATTTTTTAAAAGAAAAATTAATAAATTTTTAATTTTGCCCTTTAATATAATTAAACTAAATGTAACATACAGATTGTTACAAAACAAATGATTATGTCGAAAAATAAATGTAAAACACTTCAAAAAAGTACCTTCTTTTTTACTATTTACCATAGTTTTCAGACCAGCCTCGTACATACAAAACAACACAAAACAACAATTCTAAAACAATGGCGATTAACCTCAATTTAAAGCGGAGGTGTAGCCATTGCAATCAAAAACACGAACTACATAATTGACATGAGCAAAAGTGACAAATACAGAAATAAAGAAGTGAGTGAACACGTGAAACTTACGCAAACTATGACAAGCAAATAATCGCTGAAATGGTATGAATACAACCAAACATCGCCAGGAGAAGGATGGGCTAGAAAAATCCTAAAGGGATGTCAAGCGCAAGAAGGAAGAGGCCGAATACCACAGTTCTGGAAGAAATACATATAAGAGACCATGGTGGATCGTGATAAGGAGAGAACAAGGAGAGACGGCAAGGTGAATAGACAAAATGGATAACTACTAAGGAAAAAATAATCTGAGAAAATGAAGAAGAAAAGTTCCTCAAAATTAGAACAAATTAAATAGGATAAGGGCGTTAATTTCAAATGGTTTTCTTTCTTTAATCGTCAAGCAGATTTTGAGTATGCTGGTTGTGTAATGCATTCACAATGAACGTTTTTTGATTTGCCATAATTTCATGAATTTTATCAGTAGGTTATAGGTGCCACGGCTTTAGATACCAATTACATGGTACAACAGCGTATATACACTGTATCCAAGATAAGAATACATAGCATAGGGATCTTTGAAACGCTTAAATGAATTATTTATGATATTTTTTGAAACATCTTAGTTAGTTTTGAAAATGTTAGTAAAAAAACGCAATTTTGCACTTTCCATTTTTATTATTTTTTGGACTTGTCTTAAGAGCTACCAAAATACTTAAACCACTTTGTCATGGCCATTTTTAGTGGTTTTTTAGCTGACATCAATGTAATTTTTAAACGACGTTTTATCTTCAAGAAAACATCAACTTCATTCCAAGATAGCATCCAATATTTCAGCACTCAAGTCAAGACCATAAACTTAATAACTAATATCTTTTCTGATGCGACGGGAAAATAAGGAAAATCTTTTTTTTTATACGATTTGGACCTGAAAGTCAAATTAAAATGACACTATTAGAATTTTACAACAATATCTGGAAACAGGACAATTTAAGAATATTCCATGGTAAGAGCTATCTTTCTCTTAGAAAGAACGTATACGTCTTCAATTGGCCACTACAGACATACTTCGTAACATTAATTTAATGATAAAAGATAAACGATTACCTAAGCAGCTGGCTTCGGTTGCGTAGTGATTAGTACATTTGCCTCAACACTAACGCAGGTTCAAATCCGATCAAAGTTGGTAATTTTTCAGCGAAGAAAAAAACATGCCTTTTCTTGAGTAAGGCAGTAAAATGGAATGTGAAGTTTGGCATGATAAAAATGAATTCTAGGGGTCGAAACACTTTCAGGTCCGGCTAAAATTCTAGATTGCATAACGAAAACGCTATAGCAGTTTTCGCATCCAGAAACTTCAGCCACACAATGGGAAAAAAGTATTTTATAATTAAAGTAAAACATGACAAAACTCCTTTACTACTTTTAGATGCATATTTGTGTAATCGTTCGCAATCATTGTATTAATACCGAATCTAGCGCAACCGTTACAAGCGAATTACATTTGAAACCTCTAATTAATTAATATCCAGTACCTGCAATAAATTTACAGTTACACAAAAAATAAATTATTTTGTCTATTTGCGTATCGAGATGAGCTCATTTCGAAACACATTTGAGTTTCATAATAAGCTTCTTTTTAACTCGGAATATATTATTTTAAAAATTAACCTTATTAAACGGCAAAATCTAATAGAAAATTGACAAAACTTTCAACAACAAATTATAATTCTACACGTTACTTTCTAATTTATTTATAATACTATTTATCTTCGCTATCGTTTATCGAACGTGTTCGTTGATTTAGGTCCATGCAGTGTACAATAAATTCTGATGTTGATGTCATGACAATTATTACGCTGAGTAAGGGCGTATTACTTTTTCCAAACGTTTTTATTAATCCGGCAAAGTTTTGGTTTTGAGAAAAATTAATTAAAAGATTCTTATATAGTAATATATTTGGTATAACATCGTGAGTAGTTGCGAGGGAAAACCGATTGATCGATCAATCCCTTGCTAGCTAGCCCTAATATATAAATCATTATGACATGAATTGATATAAATTTTGAATAATTTACGTAAAACACATTTGATTTAATATTTAGCATTTGCTTATTAGTGACTCCTTTTCTTATTATGCCCATTATTGTATTTTTGTAGTATCGTCATAGCGAATTCTCGACTTACTGATAAGTCATTAGTTATAATGTAGATAACCAAAATGCCCCTTGTGTTTGTAAAGGCGTTGCAATTTTTGTTTAGAATGTACCGCTGCACCCCTATATGGACAGAATAAGTCCTTTTAAGGCTGACTAGGATGTTACCCCTGTTTCCTTTTTCCTTTCTACAGAATTTCATTACCATTACGCGTGACCTCATACTAGCTCAGTCTTTCTACATTTCTTTCCCTTCTAGGGACTACGTGCGCGTTCGACTTAGTGGCGCTTTCTAGACTGAGCCTGTTATCCATTTTATCGTCTTTCCCCAAGTTTCGGTCACGATAACTTTTCAAGTTTGACGCATTTCCCTGTGCTGAGCTGGTGGCGTTGCAATAAACAGTTATAACTGATTATATTAGTAATTTGTACTGTTTGAATCGTAACAGGTTAATTCGAATATCAATTTCGGAATTAATCAATCTAAGCTACGAATCATATTGTTACGAAAAACTGTCACCTTAAAAATAATTCGAGTGGTTAGTTTGAACTAGCAGCACAATTTTGAAATTTTTCACTGTATGATACATAACTACTATTAAAATAATAAGTATTGGTGGTTCACTTCCAAACTTTGTATTACAGAAACAAATAAATCGAGTTAGATCAAGCCAAGTTTATTTTGATAACAGTTAAATTTTGTATAAGTATGCTGAATTTCAAAATTTTCCAAAGTTGCATTCGCTGGTAAATGTAAAATATGTTCTAAAA
>JAHWXV010427260.1:0-14237 GCA_024586415.1 Phrixothrix hirtus
CAATAATACAGGGGGGGGGGGTTCAACCTCCTATGGTTCATAAAACATAGACAAGCGTAAATAACCAAATGAATTTATTACCAAAAATTACGTACAAATATGAGATTGCTATTCGACATAATCACCGTGAAGATTGAAGCATTTGTTATACCTGCGAACAAGCTTTGCAATCCCTTCCTCATAGAATGTTACCACCAGTGAGTTGACCTGGGTTTTAACGTTGTTTTCAAGATTGTCATAGTATTGAAGTTCTGCCCTCCTAACAAGGTAGAAGTCGCTCGGCTTTGAATCGGAGCTGTACGCCGGCTGTTCGTTGTTCAAAATCTTTCATTTGAAATTGCTGGGCTGCAGCAACACTGTGAGGTCGGGCGTTGTCATGCATCAGAAGAAGTCCAGAAGTCGACATACCTCGTCGATAAATTTCAGCTGAACTAATGCCTTCCGTTGAAGAAACCGAATTACCCTACGCAATTCGCGTTTGATGGAAGAATCAATGGTAGCAGTCATGCTTACGCGCCTGCAACTCAGCTCACAATGGCGTAATGACGTTGGGCATGCGCAGTCGCCCTCCGCGCATACCAACCTCCTACCAATCGATTGGCTGGTAACCTGCACGATCTGAGATTGTAAAAAACCGTCCTCGTAGCTAGCAGATAATGTTAAAATAAAATAATAAGATTCTAAGCTGTGCTTACCTCACTGATTTATGAAAACCCTCTTTAAAACTCGAAAAAATTAAGAAATTTTCGCAAATTAATAGAAAAATTACAAATTTCTAATCTAATAGACATCGACAACCATAGTTTTAAGATTACATTGAAGAATGGGTTACAAAACAAATACGTTTCAAACGTTTATCCTATTCAAAGCTTGGACAGTTAGATTTTAGTTCATAATGTGTTAATTTTTTCGATCGCTTAAAATATTTTCGATCACAACCTAAAAAGAAAACAGTTACGAATATATAATAGATTCAAATTTTAGATTAATAGCTAACGATTATTTAAGTGGTCACGACTAAAGCAACCCAAAACCCCGCACATCAATGCAGGCAAGGTCGCGAAAAATACGAAGGGCGAGGCGTGATTCGGCACACTGAAAGTGAACGAACTGTATTCGCTCCTCAAGAGATATGCCAGTCGGCCTGCGAGATTAGGAAAAGCTCTACGCCGAAATAAGTACCTTCTTTAACAAATGTCAACCTATAGATGAAGATGAAGGACGCCATGGTGGTTTATTCATCCAGGAGAGCAGCGACTAATAAAGCAAACAGGCTGAATCATCTGTTACAGCACTTCAAATTTATCAATGGAGGCTTATATAGTTATTTTCCCAACGCCCCCTGTTCAAAAATTATAAATAATAGATCAATCGCCCTAAAAAGAATTCACTAATTCTTCCTATGGTAATCAAAAGCTTTTCTAACAATATCACGATCATACATAGCGAAAGGGGCGTTATTCGGTACACTAAAAGTGAACGAAACTGCATTCAATTCTTAAGGAAATTGAAAACATCTACTGCCGGCATCTTCCCGTCGGTTCATGCAAGGTTAAGTACAGCTTCGTAGAGGAATCCAAGCGGGGGCTGATATAGTGGTTAAATTCGGCAAAAATCTAAACTAGATCATCTGTAGGAACACGTGAACTAAAAATTTGCCCAAATTCCTCAAAGAAAATGCATCGTTACTTAATTGCTTGTAAAAAAAACACGCTAACTCTTCAAATCATATTTAACTATACCACAAAGATAGGGGTGGTTGTTATTGATTAAATGCCATGAATAAATGAATCGTCTGTTATAAATTCATTCTACCTAACTGCACCAAGTTGAGAACGTGTTACTCTCTTGATGTTTTGTCAAAATCTAGAGACAAAGAAATGTTGATTTAAAGCAAATCTCTCCAATTCAGCTCGTGACATGTAATAACCTCATTATACTACATAGGTACAGAACTAGTACATTCGAAACCCTCTGACATAAACAGCGATATTTTCTGTTTCGACCGAGACGACTAAAGCGGTTATATATGTTAGGGTCTTAAGATAATTTACACTTCTTTAAAACTAAATCAAATGTCTTGTGGCAACTCGACGTATTCAAACGTTGTCTCTAGGAAGTGTTGTTTTAAATTTAAGTTTCCCTAAACTCTAATTTTCTACAAAAACTCTTGTCGCAATAATTACTTCTGTATGAATTAAACTCAGCTTTAGTGGTCTAAAACACTACAGTAATAGCAACAGTTATCGCAACAATGGTTTTGTAGAAAAATAACATCGTACGCTGAGTTCTTTTGTTTTCTTTATCCCCAACGTGCTCCTTGATCCATTCAAATTTATTATTTATCCCTATTTCAGTCGCTTCCTTCAATACCTCAACTAGCAGGATGGCTGATGTTTGCATTTTGAGCAATTCCGCGAGCACAGAGCGGGAATCGCTCGGAACCTCGGTTGGCTCTTCCAATATAGAAGTAAAAACCTCGCTCCGATACGCTGAGTAGCAGTCAGGTATACTTTTGGCCTACTTACCGAAACATCAGCCCCTAGATTGTATTTCATAAGTCGCTTTTTTAGCGAACTTAAACACGATTGAGTACCCCTTCCGTACCCAGATGCACCATACTGACGGTTCGCCCTAAACAGAAAGGGGCGTCAACGCTAGCGTGGAACTTGTTAAAAGGTCGCCTTTCCCGAAAAGGGGCCCTTTCTACTATATCCATAACTTGACAGTTTCACATTCTAACAACGGTCAACTGAAAACCAAACGGGGCAGCTAGGCTTCATGCTTTACGTTTGTTCATTCACTCAATTCGAGTACTCGTTTTAATACATTGCATACCTACTACATCTTCTGATTGTTAACCAGATCAATCAAACGGTAGACGCAACATAAAACCGACTGCGAAACTGTCTTAAATAATGACTTGGCAAATTCAGATAACTTTTTGGTGTGGTTACCGCGCCAATTTCTTAAATTAGCATTGCATTAATAAATTCAGTTTCAACACGTAAGAAAATTTAAACAAATGACTTTATAGCTGCCCTGATTGGTTAGTGCGGTTGTACTGTCGAACTTGAAGTAATTGAAGACACAGTTTAAACTAACGAACTGGCAAAGGATGGAAAAAGTATAAACAGTAAAAATGTGCGACCGTTTTTAAGGAGTAGGTCCACCAAGATCTTGTTTTATAGATACTTGATACCAGCCGGATATTACGCTTGAGTAGCTGTAGAAACTAATACGTACTCCGTCACTGGCTAATATACAATTTAAAATATAAAGCGTAACTTTTATTTAATAATAATAATCAAATAGGTTATGCGAAATTTTGCTATTATAGTAGCATTGGTTTTTGAGTCATAATTAGCTTGACCAATGTGGCATCTTCTGTCTCCTATATAATGCTCCTTTCATCCTCTACTAATTCGTTGTATTAATACAGATGAAAATTTAGTTTATGTTTTATTTCGATATATTAATCGGTTCCGTATTACAACAAAGAACTTCGCGAAATAACGCACTCGAGATAAAATAAACTGCGCTCGGTCATCGCTCGGATAACGGCAAACGTTGTACAGAGCGTAGAGGCTAGATGTATTTACTAGAAGTTATAATGGTGATGTGCACTGGCAACGCACGATTCGTATCCCACTCGTTTCTGCCAAACCGATGACCAAGCTCAGTTTGTTTTATCTCGGGTGCGTTATTTTCGCAAAATTTGATGTAACTTTAGAAGTATTCGAAATATTGAGATAAAAAATACTAAATTGGTACCAGAAATGTAATCTATAAACGTTTATCCGGTATTTTTTAAGCTTACACGGTACAGGCAGACGCAACTTTTTTAAAAGTAATGCAATACACTAATTAACAAGGAAATATTTCAAAATTACCATAGATAAAGCCTAATATTTTAAAATGATGCCAAAATAAACTATAGATAAAACATATGGACTTTGGGCGGACATTACTTTCTAGCACAGTATAAATCCGACGGGATCAGTAGTTTCACTCAAGGCACAATTGCGGTCAAAATATCGTGTGCTACAATGTATTCGTCACTCGCAGTAATCATAACTTTGAGATTGTGAAATGCATACTTCGTTCAGGTTAACTTATAAAATGTTTATGCGCGTGGTACTGCGCGAAGTATGGAGTGAAACCTCGATGCTTTTAGGGATATGTGTAGGTTTAACATTTTATGTGTGTATTTCATAAGCAAAAAATAAATATTGTTTATATAGTACATACCGAACGTGGTGAAAAAGCTTGTAATTTTTGATTTCATAGATAAATCTAATAAAAAGCTTATATAAATCAATCATACAAAAATATAAAAATTCTTATGCTCCGCCTATGGTGATTATTTATTTTTCGGCGATGACTCAGTACGCATGCTCCATAAATACAAATACTTCTCTGTTCAATGTATTGGTATAAAAATTAAGTACTGTATTAACGGATAAAGCTTTATCTATGATAATATAAATCATCGAGTTATGAAACGTGCATCGAGTAAAGAATTTCACAGTCCTACATAAAATCCCAAAAAGTCAAAATCCCATCAGACCAAAAATACCTTATTTCGTTTATACAACTCCCTTATTACGTTTTTTTTTATATAAACGCCTTTCGCTTTACATGGTTAGATATTGCAACATAGCAGATTACACGAATGCATTCTATCGTAACACAGATAAGTTAAAAGTGAAACTTGAATATGCTTCTAATGAGTAAAGTAGTTTCGAAGTGAATAAGTTAGCAGTCTTTTCAAGTCGAAGGCTAATTACTGTATTTCAAAACTTAAAAGTGCATAAAAATTTGACATGTCACAATTAGAAAATGACATAAGTAATTAATGTATATTCTTAGACACAAAATGACCATTTAATTGATGCTGCATTTATGAATCGAATTCTAACGTGCAGTCACTTGTTAGAATGTAATTAGGTAACATATTGCAGATTGATATGTAAAAGTTTATAACGTTCGCTGTAATTAAAACACTTCAAAACTTGGAAGCCAGCTTTTACCGGTTAATGCAACTTGTCGAAAATCATCCTAAATACTCTATTGAAATTTTATTTATTCTAATTCCGTCGATATTTATCAAAGTAATCGGGGATGCCATATCGTGATAAAATGTGTTGTTCTCATAACCGTCATAATATGGTATCCCTAGTTTCAAACACTAGTTGCAGCTCGATATTTGTAACTAAAAAGAACGCCAACATAACATTCAAATGTTTTCCAGATAATTGACAGTGTTATCCAGAACGTAACAAGTCAAGTATTTCGAGTAGTAGGTGGAGCTCTTCTACGTTCTGGAGGTTTAGGCGGAGGTGGTGGTGGCGGCGGCGGCGGCGGTGCTGGAGGCGCTGGTAGAGTGAGCGTTGTTCTACCAACATTTCCCCCAGATGAAGACGATGATGATGACGACGACGACGATGATGATGAAGAAACAAGTCAAGACTTACGCATCGGTGGAAATATTTCCGTCTCTGCAAGCACGTCTGCTAATGCTTTAAGTGCCAATGTTTCCTTACCATCAAGTATTAACGAAATAGACGGCGATACTGAAACAATCAGTAATGCCACCACAAGTTCGTCTACCAGTACAGCAGCAACGGCAACAACATTTTCCCAGTTGTATACAGTGAGCGAAATAAATGTCGATAATCGTTACTAAAACAAACTACGAAAACGCAACATTGCGACAATTGCGTGTGGTTCATGTAACACTTCATCAGATGCGTCGCAACTTTTTAATCATTAATCATTTCCTCAAAGAATTTTCTCGTAAAATTGACTATATGAGAAAATCCGGGTTTAATGTATCTCGCATACTGTCGTAAATTGGTTATTGATACATACACATTTTGTTACAGTCACCTTTATTGAGCGCGGACACGGTGAAAAGACACATAAGAAAACCCAGGGATACAAGCGATCAAGAAGCTTCAGCTTCTGGAGGAAACGGGCCAGACCCTGCCGATGATCTTGAAAATGTCGATAGCGACGATGCTGACCGAAACAAAAGATATTTACCATTCGGAGGGGATGGCGGATCAGGAGGTGGTTCAGGAAACTTCCTGTATGACCTATTCAGGGTAAGCTCTAAATGATGGGTCTCACGTTTTAATTGTATAATTAATTTAGGATTGTATGTGTAATAATGTAGGTTGAAGAATAAACTGTACGTATTTGTTGTATTAAAATAAATATTTCGCATAATTGTAGGATAGTGTTAGTAAATAGGTTAGTTTAGAATTATTCTGTTGACAACATTCACAATCACCATTTTAACACAAAAGATGCGCACGTTTCTCGTTTATCTTTACGTGTGGAAAAACCTGCACATCTTTTATTCGGGGCTGTAGCAACTGGCTACATTTCAATGCCCCACTGGCATTAAATAAATTGTCTCATTCTACATTAAACTAATAAAAGCGTAAATAAATTTTTATAAAATCAGTCTAGGATACCTGGTGGCATCTTTTCTATGTAAGTGACATCACACAGGTGCTTCTTTCTTGAAAGGCTGGTCGTGTGATGACACCCTGATAGTTAAAAAACTACAATATTTACATTAAGTTCGTGTAGGGAGAAGCTAAAGTTGCATAACAAAAATGTAACCTTTTTTATTCACTGAAGCATTAACTGATAGACGATCTAATTAGTACCTCATCTATGATAGAAGAAATTGTTTTAAATAATCGACATGCGTTGCATAACGTGGCTTTCAACAACCTATAAATTTTGGCAATTACAGTTATTAATTTCATAATACCCGATGGTTTGTTTTTTAGCGTACATTTCACGGCTCGATGAACTGAATTAGTTTTAAAATACAGAGTAAGTATGCGTCGTTTTTCTTTAATTATTGACCCATAGACTTTCTTATAAATGTTATTAAATTAAGGACTACTGGATTTAATTATGGACCACGCCGAAGCATGAAAATCGTTTTTATTTCTTGTTACGCGAAGCAAACATACTGGAAGTTTAACGCTAACGCTGCCAACATAGCTGCGAACTTGATATACTAGTATAGAAAAGACAAACTCCTCATATTTCGGCGACCGTTGATGTAGTGGTTAGCATGTTTTCCTCTACATCCAAAGGGCGAGTTCAAACCCGATCAAGGTGGTAAATTTTTCAGCGGAGAAAAATTTAAAAATAGCATGCCTTCTCGAATAGGGAAGTAAAATCGTAGTCCTGTATCAATATGATGTTTGACGCGTTAAAAATTCCTACTGGCGGCAGAACTCCATATTCGACAAAATTCTAGTAGGCATAGCAAAATGACCATACAAGATTGAAGCCAAGAAGGTCAAGAGAATTTTCGCATCCTATAGTATTAGCCACAAAACAATCTTCCCAAAAGTAAGTTACTTCCATAAGATGGATTTTCGACCTCGGTTGTGTGGTTAATATTTTTTCTTCTGTCAAACCCGGCCCAGTCTTCTCGAATCAGGAAGTAAGCCGTAGCTCCCATGTCAATACGATATTTGGTACGTTCAAAAGCCCTACTGGCAGTGGAACACCTCCAGATTCGGCAAAATTTTAGTAAGCATGGCAAAATGACTATAGTAGTTGAAGCCAAGAGGGCCAAGGGAATCTCCGCATCCCGAAGTCTCAACCACAAAATAAGCAAATTAACAATGACCTCAAAAACAAGTTAATTCCATAAGATGGATTGCCGACTTCGGTTGTGAGGTTGACTTTTTTGCTTCTGTCCTAAAGAACGTGAGTTCGAATCTGGCCCAGTCTTCTCGAATCAGGAAGTAAACCGTAACCCCCATATCAATGTCATGTTTGGCACGTTAAATATCTCTGCTGAGATTGTTCAATTGTTCGGCTGAATACTAGTAGACATAGTATTTGATGTCAACATAGACAGAGAATTTCCGCATCCCAAAACGTCAGACGCAAAAAAACAAATATACTAACTAAAGAAGCATAAACTTATTTTTGAGAATTCCCAATCGAAGAAATTGCGCCGACTAATTCAACTCGAGACATCTGATCAGTTTTACTTAACCTGAGAAATTGAAGATGTCGCCACACATAATCGTTAAACGCGTTGAGTAACAAAATGATTCCAAAAAAATAAATCATAGCTTAAGGAAACGTCCAATGGAGCAAAATACTTCGCATTTCAATAAGATATAGAAGAAAAATGAAACCGAAAAGGGATTAGCGATGCTTTATGCCTTTAGAAACTATTTTAATAAAATGGCCCACGTGTCTTGTTGATTCCAAGCCCAAATTTTCTATTACAGCATTCCAACGACGTCTTTATAACGTTAAAGAAAGCGTTCTAGTATGATTTCCTCACAAATGTCGCGCTTGGAAGAACTAATGATGATAACACTCGCTGACAGTAAAATTGCCATTATATGCTTTTGAATCAAAGATCTTTTTCCATCTCTTACAAGTATTGTTTAGCTTCTTGGTAACAGTAAATCACAGCTCTCTAAAGCTTCAAGTGTAAGAAATTTCTCAGGTGGGAACCACCGCTATCAAATTCTATATCACAGTAAACTATTTTATTAAACATCAGTTTAAATGTTTGGAGAAGTTTTGACAAATTTTGATAAAAAATTTAGCAAGAGACTTACACTACAGATATGTAGTTTTTAGGTTTAGCTTCTTCTAAAGAATGCCCTCATGTTTATTTTTATTAATAATTTATGAAATGACGTAAGTATGCGGAAGAACACATTTGACCACGTATCAGCAATATATATTAATAACATATGTACATGTAAGATTTTAATTGTAACTGGCGATTCGTCAATTGACAAAATAATCCCCACATTTTTTCTTTTTGGTTATAAATAATAGAAGTGTTTAGAATACTGCAGATCGAGCGGCACGTGCGGTCGGCACTGTCTACCGAATGGTTGCTGGTACTGAAAATTTGGGATTCGGCATAACTGCCACGGCTACCGGCTCCAAGACTTTGGCTGCTCCATTCGGCCAGGTACCCAAAAACTCCCAACTCCCTCTGCTTTATTTATTCTGTAACCATTTGAGCTTACGCTTTATCGTGCTTTAGGTGGATATATGGCTTGCTCTAAATTTTAGCTAGTAGGATGGACAAATTTTAAAGCCGCTTATAGCTAGCACTTGCTACTGCACCTTTTTATAGAAATGTTAGTCAATTGGTGACTTGCTCAACTTTTATTGTAATTTCAGGTTATGGTAGTGAGTTAAATACAAATAGTGCTTGACTTTTGTTCGGTTAGATGTCATGTCTGCGGATCAAGCACTATTTAATTATGGGTACTTTGTGACGTAATAATATTTTCCTTTAACTTTCATCTGTACCGTCATTTTCGACTGATTTATTATTAATAAACATTAATATCTAATTTTCATTTCAGTTCTTCTTTCCTAATGCATTTTCTGACAACCACTCGTAATCCATTTCCTTTATGTTTCCTCTACCCAGACATGACAGACGAATTGACCGACAATTAACGGAATGACACAAATTAGGCTGATGTAAATTGTTGTAAATAAGCATAATTTTTTTAAGAATACAATTAATAGGTAACAGTAAATAGTGTACACAATCCTTTCGATTTAACTGTATACAAATGAAAGTCTTGTAATTTTGTATAGCTCCCTTATAAATTAAGACAGTGAAAGGTCGACGTGCTTTCACATATCTTATTATAATTCCATAGAGTAAGCTAATCAATATATAACTAGGTTACAAATTGTATATTGAATTAGTTGGACAAAGATGGCTTTAGTCACCTAATATTTAACATTTTTTATCCATTTATAGTGGTTGAATATTTCACACAAAAATTTTTTAAACATCAAAAGTGTCATCTATTATTAATCGCATTAACTGTAAAACGTGTCGATAACATCTGCATTTCCCCTAATCTTTTTTTTATAAACAACAGACGTTAATATTAAATTCTTGCATTCTCAAAGAATACATACACAAGTCAATTAACTAAAATGTAATCACTAACGTTTTTAAACACCCAAGTCATTACACAAACAAATGTTGCTCATCATTTATACAAAACCGTATATTTCTTATACAGGTCAAGGTTTACACATGCACATATCGTATGGAAAATAAAGCAATACATATATCCATTTCATTATTATAAAACAGTTTCAGACGAACTATATTAATTTTCAAAAACACTTTGTAGAAAATTTATGCTATCTGTAACAAATATTTTTGTTAATTTAAACTGGCTACCTGTAACCATTGTTTAAGTATATACTTAAACAATGCTGTAACGCTACCGATTTTTAACACCTTACATTCGACTTAGTTATGTGTGTTGCCTATATTCATACCATGCAAATACAATTTATTTAATATAAATAGTAAAGCCATTTTTGTCTTAATTATTTGAATAAATAAACTTAAGATATTGTCTGCAAACTGAAGAAAAAGCAACCATCATATTAATGCAAGGTTGGTATAATAAGTAATAAGTACCTACAATTTTAACACATGTAGATAATTATAGTAGAAATATAAAACTAGCGGTTATGTAGCGTAAACATTATTTGAAGCAAGGTGGAAGATCGTGTTATTTAAATTATTTTGAAATTTAACTTTATTTTTCTGCAGTTGGTAATAGGATCGGGTGCGACAGAACAATCAGACGAACAGGGTGTCGGTGGTGTTGCTGAAGTCGACGTAGCTCCTAAGACTGAAGGTATTCCCGGTCCAATCACACGTCTATTAGTAATTGCCAATCGTGGTATTGCCAACTTAATTCAAGATTTAATTCTGGTGAGTTGTTTACACAAACATAAATGCTTTGCTTGCTAGTTTTGTTTGGTTCGTAAAACAGTGGAATGTAAAGAATTTCAGGTTCAGTTTTTTAAAAGTAAAGGGCGGCTTCTGAATGTATAAATTTGGCAAAAAATTAATATGAAATTAAGTGCAGCTTTTAAAGCTTTGCTTATAAAGGTAACTGCTATTTTTCAATTGTTTTGAATTAATAATGTTTGTTTGTTTATAGCGTTTGGCTCAAACTAGCGAAAGGATAGTGAACTTCAAGGCTCGCCTCGTCACAGCTTTGATTTAATTTAGATCTTTAACGAAAATTGATTCTAATTTAAGCACAATTCCTATGTTTCCTTATTATTTACTATTAAGTAAATTCCCCAATCTGTTTTTCATATTATTAGTTAATAATTAAACATTGTTAAGTATTTAAACTTTCTTTTGTACTACTGTCTTTTTGTTTTCTTTTTTTAGACTATTTCTAATGAGGAGGTTTAGCCTTTGCTTTCTTCCTTAATTTCATCTTATTAATTGTGTAGTTCGGGGATATTCTTGAGATTGTCAAAATAATGGGGTTGTTATTTTTTTTATTATATGTATATTGTTGTGTATAGTTCGATAAACACTTGTGCCCCATTACATTGCCTTAGTAAAAATATTCGAAACATTGCTCAAAAAATTTTGCAAAGCAAAATGTAAATATTAGATTATATCAATAAATTTATAAAGAAAATTGTTTGTAAGATAGTTGTAATTATTATTTGTAAATAAATTTTAAATGAGTTTACTTGAACTTATATTAATTACTAATGCTATTTAAATTTCAGTAGCAATTTTAGGGGAAACAGGGACACATTTGGCCCCTAAGTAGTGATTTAATGGTTATTTCAAGAAAAAAGCAAAACCTTTTAGGTTTTTAAAGCCTATATAGTGCAAACATACGTATAATAAGCGAAATTTTGAGTTTTCTAAATGTCTTGCTGAAGATTACCTTCCAAAAATGTCCATTAGTTACCAAAACATTCAGTCAAAACTTGACCTTTGTGTATTTTCAGGGAAAATGGAAATACATGTAAGTATACTAAAGTATAAAGGTTATAAAATAATTCCACACAACTGCTGCTCTAGCAGTGCCGGGATTCTCAGGTTATCTCAGTTTGCTTACAATATCATCTAACTGTATTTATGTCATCCATAAGAGGATAGTGTAAAGTATTAGAATAAATGCTTTCTTTGCTTAAAAATTTTAGTTTCATTGTTCAAGTCTAATATTCTTTCAATGTAATACCATCGTTGTTTCCACCAAGAATTCTTTAGCATCTTCTAACTCTTTCACTTCATTACTTAAGTAATCATCAGTATTATGAATAAATATATCTAATAGAAGAACAATTCTTCCTTAAAGAATTCGTAGATTTTTATAATTTCAAAATCAATGCACTTTTCCCTTTTCTATTTCTTATAATCTTTAGGCTCAAGTATGATTTTCCAGGTTCACACGAGGTCTTGTTTTTCTTTCCCCTGCTATGATTTAACATGCTTCACTGGTATCGTTTATCTTGGATAGGTTGTTGGCTATTCATTGAAAACGACTTCACGATAACTTTTAAATGATCCAAAAACCCCAACGTCCTATGAATAGATCCATTGAGTGGTGATGGTGAAAAATCACAAAAGCAGCTTCCATCTATTTGCAGAAATTGAAAGTATTCAGACTAATATAATTTATATATGTCTATAAGAATTTAAATTGGACTTTATTCATCATAGTTCGTTTGCTTTACTAAAGGCGAGTAATGTAATAGTGGTTTAACTTCAGTTCACCTAAATCTCCAGGTGTTTCCATTAAAACAATTGTATTAAAAGTTACGGTAACAATAGTTATGCTTCGGTTCTAGAAGACTTAACTAAAACCAATATTGTACAACCGCCCTTAAATGTGCAAACACGTCCAAGAAGGAACTCTGATGTGATCCACTCTTATTGCCTGGTGCTAAAGTGGAAACTGGCAATTATGTCATAAATCATCAAATTTCTTATCTTTTCACCAGCGAAACTCGGGATGCCTATTTTTGCCATATGTATTTACTACTTTTGACGGCCTCATAACTGTAGTCACGCCTATATCAGTTACATCAAAGATTTTTTTGATGTGAATTTCTGTACTTCTACTGATACTGATTGTCGTCCGACCTTTATACAGAACAGTTAGAGCATTTAGTTGTGCAAGCGATTCCCCAAATCTTTCTAGCTGCATGACCAATTTTCCATTCTTATGGAATGTCCTCTTTCTGATTCACAGCGTATTTTTACGCCAAGCCAACGTTTATATCCAAACATTTTTCTGTATCTTTCTAACTGATCCTGTTCCTCATTTGTAAGAATATGCAGTGCTGCACTCTTTTCTGAAAATTCAGATGAATTATCGCCACTTTTGCGGCCAGAATTATCGGTTCTGTCTTCGTTTCTACTTTTCAGGGCTGTCATTTTGTATATCTGTAAGGCTTTTCTTTCAGAGTAGGCTTATTGAAAAGATTTACTATGGCATTGTTAAGCCCATAAGGAAATCTATTTGCTTAATATTGGACTATAGTGGTGGGTACATCTGGCTACTGGCGAAGGGCATTTCACATGATGACTAAATTCTTCCCGCATTAAACATCTTAGTAAAGATCCATTTTTCCAAAGTTTTCATTCTTAGATTATCTGAAAATATATGATTTTAATTACAGTATTATACATTATAACATACAATCATGCTTACTTTTATACAACTGTTTTACATTAATTTAAGTTGAAATATAAATAACTCTCTCACACTCTAGGTTCTTAATTCGCACTACAATAAAATTGGAAGAACTGTAAATACCTAATTTATGAGCATTTCTAATATATAAAGGAAATAATTTCAAGTGGCCAAATGTTTCTCACCTTCTCCCAAAATTAGATCTCACAAGGGTGGTTTGCAATTGAACTCAATTTTTTTCCTGATATTTCCCCAGTATAATAGAACTTGAGAAAATAAAAAGGAGGTATACTCTCATGGAATGAACTAAATTTGAATATAACAGTGCACGCTAATCTTGACTGTATTTAATTAACCTTTGTTACAAGTTAAACCGAGCTCGAACAACACAGCACTAATGATACATACAAGAACTAGAACTTGAGCACACTAAAAATTAGTAACACATAATAACACATACCCGCACACGGTGGGCGTAAGCATCCAATACGAACTGAGTTCTCTTGGGTTAAACACGTATAAGTTAGGATGGTGAATAAGGTAATCTTATACCATTCCAAATAAAACTTGTACAAATTCTTGGAGGGATGCTGGAGACAAATAAAGAATCTTGTAAGCGCGTTTGAAATTTTAGCAATATTTAATAATTATTCGGAAACACCCGGTATATATATATATATATATATATATATATATATATATATATATATA
>JAHWXV010427266.1:0-11969 GCA_024586415.1 Phrixothrix hirtus
TTTTGGTGTAGAATCAGCCCTCATAGTTTCCTGACGCATTTTCCGAACACCCTGTATTCATATATTATCTTAGAATTTTCAAACCTGGTAGAATAGTAAATCTTCTGCGCTTGTCATATTTAGTTATTTTGTTCCTTCTGGAAATCATTACTATTATGCTTTTTTAAACCTTCCAAAATGTGTCCAGTTTGGTATGTGTCCAAAAGATTTTCTTAAGATCGTTATCATACAATGAACTGGTGGATTAGATATAATGAAAGACTAAATGATTGAAATAGGAAAGTTTTACATTTCTGAACTGGTAGAACACAAATAAAATTATTGAACTGAAATTTCTGTTCTGTCTTTCGTGTCTATTAAAATTTTGATTAATTTCAGTTCAGTTCTATTCTAGTTCGATCTTTGTCCAATTAATGTGTGTCTTACTTAATGAAATTAGTGTCTCGTATTCATCTTCTCGCGTTCAATTGTCTTATGAGCACATCAGCACCTTACTTGTTAGAGTGCAGATACAAGCTATGCTTTAGTTATTTCCTTTCCATGTCACAATGACGGCTGAAATTGCTCATAAGACTTGCTGAATGTGGAAAGAGTTTAAGGTATTTTATGAAAGGAAAAGTGTTTGTAATAAACTTTGGTTTTAATACCCCTACATAGTACAATTAATATCCATCGTTAGCAACTGTGGTATATTCGAGGGTAATCCTATAATGCATTGGCCTAGAAGGGTTGTAGAGCAAAAAAGTAAAGAAAACGCATATTACTTTCAATACACACTTTTCATATCGGTGCACTGACATTTTAACACCTTCATAAAAGTAGTTGCAATCATTTCCCTCAAACTGGCCTAAATGGACGTATCCAAGGCACACTTTTCAAATTCAAAAACAAACAATAATTGCTTGAGGTCATAGCTAGGACCTAAAGTGGATGTTCCAGTTCTTTGCAACAACGAAATTATGAATAGGCGCAGTATTATGCAAGAGCGGGGCAACCTATATAGATTTTCTCGGTGTTATTCTTGAGACAATCTATGAACGAAGAGAGATGCATCCTTCAAATACACCACTAAAAATTTTTGTATATATGAAAATAATGCATATGATCTTTGGCATGGGTTAACACGCTCTTCGCTCTTGTATCGATCATCTCATTGACTAGAGTTTGCCCACCGGTCACTATTCGCTTGATTATTTTTTTTCGTTTTCGCCACACTTCTTTAAAAATACGGAAGTATTTCAAGAGCATTACCATTTTTGAACCACTGATAAAAATTGTGGATCCACCTTCCACTCATTTTATTCATTTGAAGATGGTCGTGCTCTAATCTTGCTGTAATATACATACCTTACTTTCAATCGGCGATCACTCAACACTTCCTTTTCATTAAGGGAAATTATTTCGAGAGTAATCACTTCAATCGGCCGACCTTCATATGCGAAACACTCGTGGTTCTAAGCAGAACAATTTCAATCAACTGCTTACAATACTATCTGAAGTAGAAGCAATGCCGTATACGTCATTCAAACATTCTTAATTTCAGCTTCAAACGGAAATTTTATAATATTTCTGTATTCACTTTTAGATATTTTGTAAACTGTTGTAGAACGAGGACGCTATTGTCTAACAATTTAAATATTTTGTTACTTTTGGTCTTAAATGGTATTATAATTTAAAATTTAATTACTTGGGGGTTCACACCACGATGGTGTTAATTTCATGAACAGAAATGGAAATTGAATATATTTTTTGTACTCTAATGTTTCGATTTTAGAACATTGTCAAAGAGAAGTTTTATACGCGGAAACGGGTGATTAAGAATAGCTTAGTACAATTTCCCGATTTAAGTTGGCAAAACTGTTTTCCGTAGTTATGTGTAGAAAGAAACATCATTTTAGTTGCAATGGAACGGTGTCAGATAAACAGTGTGTATACGTTATGAAGACGTATTGTAAAAACAACCATCATTATGAAACAACACGATGAGAATTTTAATCCTAGACATCATGCTCCGGTGCCGTTAGCCCACGCTATAGGAACGGGAGATATGGGTTCAATAATGAACAATAAGCACTAGCAACCCAGAAGAACTGATCGAACACCGAAAACTGCCGAAGTAGTCCGTGAAGAGCCTACAGTGTTCTGCAAGGCGACACTCCGTATTATTGGATGTGTTTCGCTGCATGTTTGGCAGAATATTAGTGTCATCTTAAACTGCATCTGTACAAACTCCAAATTGTCATCAACTGGAATGGTGTGTATTATGTATATTGTGATTGATGTACTGTTTCCACGTCTTTGATCAATATGTGTCGGATGCCTGAGATTTTCTTGGGCAACAATATTTAATTTGTTTGGATGGCAATGATTGTCCCAATTTGGAATTCCTACCAATTTTTCCCGCCATTAACTCTATAGGGTATGTTTGGGACATGCCCTAAAGATGACTTAACAACCACGTTCTCCATCCGAAGATCACGAGAACGCTAAAAAATGTTTTGCCTGAGATTTTGGACGTAATTCCCCAGAAGAAGATTAATAGATATCGTAGAAGCATACCACAATGGTACAGTGTAGTAATTACTCATTGGAGCGGTATTACAAGATATTATAGTCTAACAAGTGACAGAAGTTGAAGTTTAAAAAAATTGATTGTCCTTGATTCTTAACAATTATAATATATTGTGTATTAAAGATTTTTATAATTATTCAATTTGTTGATTTGAGTTTTTTGTTTTGTTTTCTCTTTTTTGTACGAGGCTGGTCTAAACAATGTCATACAAATACGTTTTAGTGGCGTATGTGAGGCTTTTATTGGAAAAAATTCAAGTAACGATATCTGCTCAAAATAAAACTTACAATTTAGCTGCAATGTGTTTGAAACAGTTATAATTATAATCATCTCAACAGAGGGCTGTGATTTAATGTGTTTCATTATAATAATATTTAGAAACCACCGAATTAAAAAATATGTTGGTATTGTTGATCAAAATAGCACGATTACACGAAACGTAACCACCTTCCAGAATATCTTGTTTTATAGGGTTACTGATTCTTTTGTCCAGCGTACCACATGTATAAAATAAGTATTCTTTGATCAGAAATATCCCTATTGTTTTTGAGTAGCATACAAGGCTAGTTCAATAAGTCAGGTAAAACGCCAGAATAAAATCAATATTAGTTTACTAAAATGCGTTCCTCCAAGACATCGACCGATTAGTTTGTGTTTGACAAAAATTTAAACTAAACAACTTGCATTAGTTTTGCTAGAATGGAAAAAGCTATTTTAGCGTTTTTGCTGGACATTATTTTCTGCCTGGAAAAACAATAACAGAAACCAAACAAAAGCTTGACAAATACTATCTGGACTATGCTGCATTAATTAAAATGATTCATAAGTAGTTCAATGATTTTAATCGTGGTGGTACGAGCGTTCGCGAGGCTGAGCGATCTGACAGGCCAAAAGATGCCGGTACACTAGAAATGATAAGAAAAGTGCATGATATTGTGTTGTCAGATCGTCTAGTAAAGGTGTGTAAGATTGTAGAGGCTTTAAACTTATCGTTTGGAGCAGTGTAATCAATTTTATATGATGAGTTGAATATCGCAAATCTTTCTACAAGATGGGCGCCGCGCTTGCTAACAGCGGACCAAAAACATAATCGTTCAACGACTTCGTACTGTTGTTTGAAACTGTTTAAGTGTAATACATGTGAATTTTTGCACTGATCTATTATTGTTGAAACTTGGGTCCACCAATATATTTTGGAAATCAAAAATTAATCAAAAAGTTTGGTAGAATCTGCTACGCACAACAGGTACACCGAAACAAGTAGAAATGGTGCCATTGACTGGTAAAGTCATAGCAACTGCTTTTTGGGAAGCTTGCGGAATTAAAAATGGTAGAACAAGAAGAGTATTATCCATCGTTGTTGGCCCAGTTGAAAAAATCAATGAAAATCGACCACATTTAGCAAAGAAAGGACTTTGTTTCACTATAATAATGCATTAAGACATTCTTTAGCTGTTGCAACTGCAAAAATACATTAATTGCATTTCAAAATACTTCTGTATGCCCCATATTCACCCGAATTGGCTCCTTCTAACTATTCTCTATTCCAAAACATGAAAACTTTACTTGTCGGTAAGAAATTTTCATCCAATGATGAAGTGAACGCCGAAGTACATGCTTTGATAAATCTTATTTTACTGAAGGTATTAAACGTCTTGAATATCGTTGCAATAAGCGTATCGAGAGAGGGACTACGTTGAAAAATAAAATGTTTTACACTGAAAAACAACTGGTTGTTTCATTTTTACCTGACTTATTGAATTACCCTCGTATATACAGATTGGCTTATGTCTTTGACTATATAGCTGATTTAATGTGATGTAAAGGGAAAGCTGTATAATGCATTAGAAAGATAAGGCTAGTTGCCGAAGGAGAGTAATAACGTAAAAACAGCGAAGCCAAATGAATCAAGCGTCTGTGAAATCTTATTTTGCATTACATTTTTGTCTGTATTAGCAATGAACGTTTACGAAACATCTGAAAAGGTCCAAATTATTGCAGAACAATTAACATGACAAAAATGACCGTGATACATGCCAGATTCGTTCTACGCATCACCGTTGTACGTTATCGCTCCCCCTCAAGAAATTAACCTTAAGCATTATGTTCACACTTTTTTTCCAACGACTAAACCGCAATCTATACGAAGTCATGTCAATCTCTATTACAAAACAATATTTTAAAAAGGGACAACAATCTGCGCAGTACATATATAAACAGAAATCAGATGCACAAACGTTAATTGCAATTTTATGAACTGTTGTTCTGCGTTAAAACGTATCAAACATTAGGAGACCTTTTTAGTTTAAATGGTGATAAATGTTTTTAAAAACTAACATTATGAAAACTACGATATGGAATGTGAATTTAAATTATAGTATTTTGCATAATCTATCAAAGCACTCTCCAGACAATACTAGTAACTAATTAGGTACTGATCGTAATTGCGGGATAACCTATGATGCATTGTCCATTATCGAGCGCCCTTCAAACACAATTTAATATGTACACGATATATCTATTACCAGCACGTTCATTACGGATCTTTTCAAATTTGCCGCCAAAATGTTCAGCTGAAATATTATTAAAGTTGTCTAAATTTAACATAGAAAAACGATAAAAACGGTGGTTGATTAATTTATTATTACAAATATAATTTTATTTAAAAATTCAAGTTCGGAAAAAGTATTTATTTACCCAAAAAATTGAAACTTGAAATTTGGAATGTTATAAATGCCCCCAAAATATTACATTATATATATTATGTAAAATACACAATTTAATATAAAGTAATTCCATTTATCTTAGAATTAGTAACAAGAATATCGTTACACAACAATTTAAATGATCTAAACTGAAACGGCATTCAAATTTTATGTTCAATTTCATCCCTTTTGCTATTTTATATACCTTAAATTTTTAATTTAACATTTCGTAATGGAGTTTCTGCTTCTGCTAGGTTCTCTCTATTTTCTTTAGCCTCATTTAAAATTCTAAGCCTTATTCCCGTATCCTTCAAAATACAAATACTTTGGTGGAAACGAAAATAACTTCTATAAATGCGATAATGGATCACGATTGCCAAAACTAAATTTGGAACCCCTAATAACGTAATTAAAATATTACTCTTCTTAATTGTACGACAAACATATTTATTATAACAGCAGATTCGAAAATTTACACTTGGTAAAACCCATTTTAAGATAAAATAAATGAGTTTGCATTATTCGTATATTCTTCGAAGCAGTTACTCAGCAAACCTCAACTTCCATATTTCATCTATTTTTAATTGTGAATAAGGTTAAATTGATTAAAAATTCTTACAACAAATTTAATAATTAACTTACACATTATTAAATGTTGTCTTATTTGAGGACTTCTGTATCGTATCGTTGCCTATTATAAGACGTACGTGGGTTGAAAAAAATAATAGCAAAATATCAATACAATAAACAATTTGTTTTATATGTGGCGTAACATTAGATTACTTCAATTAATCACCCGTCGTATTTATCACTGTCTGACATTCTTCTGAAATGCGTTGCATACTGTCACGATCCAATTTAACACTAGGCTGGACCACATTCCAGCCTGCGGAACCGACGTTAATAGCAAGCACCAACTAGGCTACTGCGGTTAGCAGGGGGTGGTCAAAATTACTGACAGGAATCGCTGTTAACAGTTCCGTCACCAATCGGAAGCTACACGGTACACAAGTCGCTTGGGGCGCCACTGTTACTGCCCGCGATAAGCGGTATGCCCAAAAAGCACGATCATCGAGACAACTGGTCGCTCGCATTTATTTACCCGTAAAGTAATGGGTAATTCACTTGTAAGAACAGGCCCCACCCTACGTTCGCTGATGTGATGCTGGTTCTACTCGGACCTACTTCAAGTCTATAGATTTCACAGGTAATGGTCTTACAGCTAAATCTATTCCAACTAAAATAACCAACGCGGGGGGGGGGGTTCAAACCCAAAATAGAATATCACAACTATGAGGTGTATTATTCAGAAAAATCTTGCCATATAGTAATAAATCAAAATACTATATAAACTAAATTAAGGTATACAAATGTCACCAATTAATCTGAGTCAAAATTAAATGGCCCAAAGGGTCAAACACACGGGCGTTTATGGATTCGGAACCACCATCCTTCTTTGACTAAATTTACTGGTGTAAATACAGTACATAAATATCTCTTACAATGACTCACGGTTGTTAATACTGAAAATTAATGTTTATAGTTAATACAAGACTTTCTTCGTTTCACGGTAAGGAACTATTTCCCACCAAAAAGAAACATACAGTACTGGGAGAGTCCGTAAATACTACAGGCTTCAACATGCGTCTTGCAATAAGGCAAGAGCCAATTATCCCATTTCCTACACTCTAAGAATACCTGGTCTCACAGCACGCAGGGAGAGGTGTAGATCCTGCTAGAGAATATGTTTTCTGAATCCCAGAGTACGCCGAGGACGTCAAATGACTACCGTCGAATCTACAAGAGTGTCTTTAATCCCATCAGATGGTTAATTTCCAGATAAAATACATACCTATTGCCGCGCGAAACCCTTTTTCACCCAGCCTTCACTAACTTCCGGACGCAAACTTCGGCTGTTTGCCAACCGCGACACGTTAAATTACTTCTCATCGGTCATTTAAACTTAAACCGTTCGCCAATATGAAGGCCGCGCGTATTTTATGGAGTATACTATCAGAGTCTTTATATGTATATCACGAAAAACGTCAAACAAAAATTGATCAGCCAAACGAAAAATTCAATCCGTCAAAATCTAATAAAAAAATTCAATTCCGGAAAAATTTAACTTTCGTTTTCATAACAAAAAGCCACGTTGTTCTTTCAAAATGAATCTGGCTGCTCTGATCCTTCAAACTGAAGCTACAAATCCTGACAATACAAGTAGCAGTGCTGTGTTCGATAGTATTCGAAAATGAGCGTCCTACTGCTTGATGGATAACGTCTCTTGTGTCGAATTGCTTGTCTCTCAGTGATTGCTACATGTTGAGTGAACATAGAGGATGTTACCGTGTCCCTCATAAGGAACACAGGACAAAGATAAAACAGGTACCTACGGTAATGCGCAATATTCACGATTATTCGTTCAGGATCACTTTCACTGGCTTCTTGGCACAGTTGTAATGAGTTCATTTATTCATTGAATCGCGTTTCAGTTCTAACTTGTAGGATTACCCTAACAGGCGACCAACCTTAGTGTAAGATACCAAGTGATGATTTGCAAGGGTGTAACCACTGAGATTGCGCGAGATGGTGAGGTACTCATCGGATTATAATTTTGGGATAACTCAAGCACGCCGTGCAACACTATTGCGTAAGCTGTTCCAATGCCTGTATTTAATCTTCAGGCTGTTCAAGCCCGACCCACCATCAACAATGACGTAACGTCCATCAATACTACCCGGCGCATCTTTCGTACGTACCACTATCCGATTTGAAAACGCATCATTACCTACACAACATTTTTTCGAGTTGTTTCCACATACTTCCTCAGTTTTAATTTACGTATGTTTTCGTACTTGGAAAACATTACTTTAGAGCGTTCCATTTGCCACCATTACTCGATAACTTCGTACACGTTTGTTTTCAGGCCCTACACTACCGATACTGATGCGAGTTGAGTTCATGTGCTACAAATAATAATGGACTCATTTTCCAGTCCTCGTATTTCTCGATTTATGCTAAATACATTTTTCTATATTTCTATTAGTGAAATTGAATTTTGAAATTACATCATTTGTCGGTTGCAAATTAAAATTTTTTTTCAAATGTTATCTAAATTCGAAACGTTCTATTAAATCTCTTATGAAAGGCCAGTATATCCTAAACTATTCAAAAAGTTATAACCACTCTTCTTCAAGTTTTGGTGACCTCTTTAGTGAACAAATAAATGAAAATCACTTGGTGCAAGGTCTGAGTTTTACGGTGCTAATCAAAAAGTTTCTATTGTAATTGCTGTGCTTTATAGTACTTTTTTTATGCCCGCCTGTATAAATTCCGCTAGGGCACTTTGTTGGTCCTAGATTTATTTGAATTGTTTCGCCTTTGGTGGAAATTAATGGCGCTACTTTGGATTACTATTTTAACTTGACATTCAGATAAGAATTTCACTTTTCGTCACCAGTCAGATGTGGACAAGATTTCAACTCGATATTTCCTGTAGTGAACCAAAGATAAACATGTAATTAAACATTTTTGCATCTTGCACCACAATTTTTAAATAAAAATTCTGAAAATACTGAAATTGAATGAAAATATTGTATAATTTAATATATACGTATTCAATCATTAATATGTGGTGGTTATCAAATATTTGAATTATTAAAATGTTTTTAATTAAATTTAAAGCACATACTTCAAAACACCCTCAGCCGGGATTTGAACACCTGATTTTTGTCTGCGATTTTTAATGCGTTTCCATTTACGCCACCGAGCTGGCTTTTCGGCATAAGTCAAATACTTCCAAGTTTGAAGTATGTGTTTTATATACAGTTTTAAAAATTTTAATAATGTGCAATAGTCATCACATATTGCGTCTAATGCGTATAATATTATATTATATCACATCAAATTCAAATATGTCATGATATTATCTCTTACTGTTAATTTATGGCAAATGTTGCTAATGGTCTTGGAATAAATCCGGAGGTGATGACCAATGCTGGTAATTTATTCTATTCGCATATTCACGTAGAAAAAATTCAATTCATGTTGGTAAGTAAGCTCAGTAGCATAATTGGAAACACTCAAAATTCAGCGTTCGAAGTCTGAACGATTTTTTTGAACTACGTGCTTTATATCTAATTTTAAAAATTTGTATAATTCAAATTCTGAAAACCGTCTCCGTGAAATTTGTGTAGAAATGTTTTGACAAGGTCTCTCATGACACTATTGTCATATTTTTTCTTCATTCGCTACTGTATGGTCATTAATGGTGGAAAGTTCATTGTGACTTTCGGCACCCTTATGACCTTTTGCACTGAGAAAGCGAATCACGGATCAGGCTTGACAACTGGAAGGATTATTTACTCTCACAACATGGGTGATAGTTGGTTAGCGATCAGTTGAATCTATTGAGTGCACAATTTGCTCCGACGTTTCCGATCGTATTTGATTAACGACTGACCCTTTCTTTTAACATATGCCTCGTACAAGTACTTACAAAGCCATCTTGATTTATAATTCTACTGTCATTTTTTATTCTGCAATTTCGAATTTTTGAACTTTTTACTACTGTACCTATTTAACTTAATACGGCACTAGGTTTTCATAGATCTTCAATGATGCTAAGGATAATTGGGACTTTAACCTTGAATGTAGAACTAGATATAATATTTATGTAAAACTTCTTAAGATAGTAAATTTTGAGATTAAAAGTGAATACATTGCTAAATTTAATTATAATGATTCTTACGAAATGCTATGGCTATATATAAGTTATGCGCCATCTTTTCTTTTTGTTGTAAAAAAGTATTACATTTTTAGTAGTAGTTTTAGATAAATTAGTGATTATTCCCCTTTTGCAATTTAATTTTTGGGATGCGGAAATTCCCTTTGGCCTCATGGTTCAACTTCTAAAATAATTTTGTCATGCCTACCTAGGAGCGTTCCAGTCCTAAGTAGGAATGTATTAGCGACTAATGCCACATTTAATATTTTATGCGAAAAGATGGTATATATGTTTTTAATTTTTTCCCGCTGAAAAGTCATCAATCTTATAGTGTTGCCGATTTGCTGCATTACACCCGTACAGTGCACTTCAGCCGTTTTCCTTTTACAAAAAAAGTACAATATTTTGTAGTTTTCCTAGTTTTCATACTATTTTTGATAAATAGCAAGCAGATAATATGTACCACACCCGTGCAGTGCATATAATTCGGAAACGCTATTAGTTGGGTTTTAATCTGCGTGGTTTGTGATCAGGAACAATTGTGCAAAATGCTGAACCACTGAAGGCATTTTTAAGGTTACTTTTTCAATTATCGAATACATTTAACTGTTTTATTATTATTAACTCTGGTTTAATCATTTTAATTCACGAAGTAGACGTAATAAGTTAAAATTGAAATGCGCGTACAATGGTTAATCAATAAACATGATATATGATTTTATGATTTTATTTAGATATTCAAAT
Organism: Phrixothrix hirtus; assembly: GCA_024586415.1. NCBI lineage: Eukaryota > Metazoa > Arthropoda > Insecta > Coleoptera > Phengodidae > Phrixothrix > Phrixothrix hirtus. Next base: position 10,748 of record JAHWXV010427266.1, read on the forward strand.
CATTTAAAATTAAATGCGACTTATGAAGACGTACCCAAGCTAATAGAACTCCTTTTTGGGAAAATGCAGAATATTAAATTCTAACTAGTTTTAACTGCGAGAAAAGAGACATTGTAACGTAATGAAAACTTAAAGTTTACAATTATCAAATAAATTAAATAGTTATTTAAAAAACCTTGCGATTTTTAATCACAAGATCGTAGGATCGACCCCCGCGTTGGACGCTAGTGTTATGTAATGAAAATTCAGGTTTTCAGTTGTCAAATTAAAGAGATATTTTAGAAAAACAAACATTGAATTGTGAATAAACCTGCGAAAATAAACACTTTTCTAGAACAGAATAAAGCAGGTGCTGCCACAGTAGTAATTTGCTATGAAATAATAATTATCTCGCAAAGAAAATGGCTGTGGCTTTCTAGGTCGAATTTTTGAAAATTAACTTCTATTTAATAATTCAACGCAAAAAAAAGCGATCAGGTGGCATAAAACACACGCTGTTTCGCACAATAACGCTAGCGTTTACAAAATACATTTGGTAATATAACCAAGAATTAAATTTCTTAACAGAAATTATACGTGCAAGAAGTAGAAATACAAATAATTACATAAAATAATATAAATTTTTGTCTATAAACGTTTAGTCGTAGAGCACACATCTTTTCTTGACAAAAGAAGAATAAAAAGAGCGAAATCTCGCGTTAGTGAAATAACTGTAAAATAATCTCTCCGAATGTAAAATGATAAAGAAAAAATTAGATATTTCCAAAAAGGAAATATAAATACTAAAATCAAGAGGTAATCAACGCTACCCCATAATACGGACCTTTCAACTATTCAGCTTGGAAGAATAAACCTAACATCAAGAAAGAAACTCACAACTCCGTGTAAAACAGTTATTTACAAGATTAAACCAAAAAAAAAAACAAATAAAACGAAATTTCCAAAAATTTAAATAGGTACATTAATATTAACTACATAGAAGAAAGTCGATCCAAAATATCGAGCGAGTCCTTATACTATGTCACAATCTTTGAGTCAAATTCGAGTACATAAAAGACTTCAAAATTAATGAAAAAGTGCGTGGAAAGAAATGAATGGCATTTAAAGAACACCTTTTTAAAAACAAAATACGATATAGTAAATCAAAATTGCACACAATAGCCTGCATTTATATATGTATATATATATATATATATATATATATATATATATATATATATAA
>JAHWXV010427354.1:0-15852 GCA_024586415.1 Phrixothrix hirtus
ATATATATATATATATATATATATATATATATATATATATATATATATATATATAGATATATATATATAGGTAGTTCATTTGCAGAAACAGAAGTAGGAAATAAATATGGACTACTTTAATAAATGGACCGAAGCATACGCTCTAGTAAATCAAGACCTTGATGAAAGAACGTTTTAACCGTTTCGAAATTCCATTGGAATTGCAGACCAAGGAAGGAATCTTGAGTCAGCTTTATTCCAAATTCTCCGTCAGATTGAAAATGCGCAACATTATAACAACTTCTCTTTATTCACAGTCACGAATGAATCGATCGCTGTCTCAGATCATCAAAGAAATTGGGACCAAATACTTACATCTGTTCTTGACGGTCAGCTGTAAATGAAGCGACAGGACAGACTCCAGATAGAATGTTGTTTGGGTATAAAATTAAGCTACCCTGTCATTTGGAGTTTGGTATAAAGTCTGTAGAGGAAGAGGTTGAAAATTAATGTGCCGAAACTAAGATCACCTCATAAAGGAGATCGCCAGATTACCAGTGATCCAATGAAATTCCGCTACGATGTAAATTTTAAAGCGATAGGATTTCAACCCAATGACGAAGTTTATCTCCCAAATTGCAAAGTAAATCTCTTACGCTGGGAGAAAGACAAAATGAGAATAACTAGAACGTGATCAAAAGGCGAATCACGTTGAGTTCAGAAACATGAAAGTCAAGGGCACGGTCATTTGCTCAATTTATGTCAACCTATTCAGGACCCCGCAAAACTCGGTTTGGAATTATAATTGAAGAATACAGAAATCAGTTTGATGTACCAATGGAGTACTCCTTGGCTCGTTGTGTCGCTAAAGTCATTTCAATGTCCTGTGGCATCATGGTCGAATTTAAACCGAGCTATGGTGGCGCGGAAGAAGTACAGCAGGAAGGGCCAGAAATTGGGAGGGCATGTCACCTACTGCGTCATCATCGTCAAGATATCCGAAGTATTTACTACCTCGGTATGGAAGCTTGTTCCATCAAAAGCCACGTTATAAAGACTAAGGAAGCAAATTTGTGTCGGTATTGACAGAAAGTTAGCTGCATCGAATCTTGGTTGCGGGTTAGACTACCGTAACTATTAGAATTAGTGCTTTGAAACACCGATATCAAGATTATAGTGTGTAGTTTGAATCCAAGAGAAACTCCACCAACGATTAAATATGCGGAATTGCTACCTAATCAAGAAATGGAGCTGCAAGTATGAATTTAACAGCATGTGGTTTATTTATGACAGTGTTCGGGGTTTATCATTGATATTGCTAATACTTCGTTCGCACTCGAAGTACAAATTCAAACATTTGCAAACAATAGTAGAACCATCGCAGGAGCGAAGTCCAAGGTCACTGTTACGGTACGTAACAGTCTTAAGTAGAGGAGGGATTATAACAAAATTAGCGATAATAAGAATTCTATGGATGATTATAAAATGTTCCAGAAAGATCTGTGGCGTTAATATAATTGACGTAGTTACGAATGACTCATTACTAAAACTGATACCTAAATAAATTCAAGGTCACAGCAATGAGTTATGACATTGGAATTTATTATATTAGCATTCTATGTAATTTTATTCCTTAATGTACCAGAATATAAGCTTTCTATATAAATAGCACTTTAAATTCATTTAATTTAGTTTTCCTAAGAACTTATCTTGTTAAGAAGTTGTTTTAAATAAATAGAAATATAAACGTTTATTATTAGCGTTCCCTAAAATATATATTAAGTTGAATACATGTAAATAGATGTTAGCAATTATTTAACGAGCCTATAATGTAGACTATTATTACATGAATGTGAAGTAAGGTCTCTACGCAAGCATAGCGAGTGACGTTTACTTCACGCAGGTGTACTAATTACATGCGAGTTAAATACAGTGTATTTATTATCTATGACTATTTGAATAATCTAATAACGTTTTTTAATTAACACTAAAAATGACACTTTCGTTGTCATTTATTTCACCTTATTAAATTTACATTTACATATTCAATAATGGTTTATACCGTGTGTCCCAGAAGTTTCGGAAGCAACTCTTGCCATAACTTTGGCAAGGTTGGTCTTTCTTATTTCACACACATATTAAAACTAACGTCAAAACAAATAACCAACAAATGTAATTTTTATTAGTTGTCGCCGATTATTATAAATTACTGCCAAATTTGTATTTCTTATTTATTAAACCTGAAAATGTTCACACAAAAATAAAAGATATTTATTGTGGAACGTTATTTCCTGAACCATCGCTTATTGTAACAAGTCGCTAAGAAAATCACAATACAAACATTCGCAAAATGCCATTAATACGAAATTTCACCACCCGAATATTTATTTCTTGTTCAATTATAAAATCTGAGTTGTAACAAATATAACTGAAATTATCTTGTGGTTTCTATAGTGGTCAATACAACTCTAGTTAAGCTCGGGAGGAAACTAAAAACTTGGTCCACTATTTCAATAGATTAGTTCAGTAAATTAAAAATACTTAACAGGCATTTTCAGAATTTCTACAATTTTCTAGGTCATGAATATACCAATTACTTCTAAAAGCAATACGTAGATTTTTCAACATTATTGAAATGCTAACACAGAATCCTAACGTTCAACAAAAAATATAAATTACTTTTAATTATCAACACCGACTTAAAATTCCCTAACGAATGTATTCTTCATGTATTTTATTGAAACGTAAATAATATTTAAACCAGAAAATATTCACCTAGAACAATTCATTCTTAAAAGGAATTTACATTCTATTAAAATTAATACTAAATTTCTAAAATATAATATATAAAATTCGGTAGTCCTATAGTTAATTAAATCAAGGTGTAAAGCCGTGACTACACATATCAATTTTACAAAATCGTTTTATACTTTAAAATATAAAATTCGTACCAAGTGTTCGAAAATGACCGAAATTAATGCCTAAAATTCATAACAAATTAGAAAAGTAGAAGTAATAACCTGAATAAAAAATTGTAAATTAAAAATAAATCAAATACTGGCGATGGAACTTTTCCAGATTCGGCAAAATTCTAGTAGGCATGGCTAAATGATTATATAACAATTCTATTCCAAGAGAGCGAAGGAAATTTCCGCATACCGAGGTCTCAGTCAGAAAACAAACAAACAAACAAAAAAGTCCCATTTACTTAACTTTAATTTTGACATTAAAGTTTTTCATTAAAATACTCCGAGAAAGCAACAAGTTAGTTCCGAAACTCAGTATATACAATTCGACTTTTTAATTCAATAGATTTCCTACTCCCTAATATAAAAATTCTGGTGTGAGACAACACACGACTTTCTCTTATATACATAGATATACAAATGTTCACAAATAATTAAAACATTATTTACGTCTATTTTGGGAACGATAATTCTAACCGTCGCCCATTCAGATTACCAAACACGTAAAACCCTGCTTAGCTCCAAAGATTTTCTCTGATAACTCGCTTCAGCGTATTTTTCAGGAAAACCCCTAATTTCATGTAAAAGGATGTTAAGGGCCTAACAACCGTAACAAGTTTCAAATAAATTGTTAAAAACGTTTTCGAGAAAATCGCAAAAATCTTAAAAATCGCAAGAATAAAGTGGCACTTCCGGTGATTAGATTTTAACTAAATTGTTGCTATCTCATGTACAGAAGATACAAAACATAAATATGGTTTTTGATTTTCATATAATGATTACTTTTTAAGATACATCCTTCACAACTAATACTCCAAGTAGTTCCGGTTACTCGATTTTCAATAATTTATTAGAGAAACTCCTTAATTAATACAAAACAAAATTAAGTAGCTAAGAAATATACTAAGTTTAAGATTTCAAGAAAACTGTGAAAATGAAGAATTCAGAAAATATTTTAAAATGACAGATATAAAGTGGTAGTTCCGGTTGTTCGATTTTGACCAAATTTTTGATTTTGTAGAAAAATGCGATTAGGACCTCAGATATAAATTTTCATTTAGTTAGGGCTTTTAGTTTATAACGGGATTTTCTGGTCCTACGCCCCTGTAGAAGGTATGATGGATAATTCCCTGAATAAATTGATTTGCTCCGGCCGACTACAGTGGAATCGGGGTAAGTTTTACTATCGCGAGAAATTCCGGGAAGTTAGAATTCAGGGATTTTTTTGCGTAGGTTTGCAAATGTCGATAATTAATCGCAAACAACATAGTCTCGTAAAAGGGCGCCACTTTATCTTTTTATGCTATTTAATTGATATTGGTAATCGGAAGATAAAGAGACCGATCTACAACGCTTTTACTTATTATGACTCTATAATTGACTTACATTAAATTATTCTTTTCTATACACGTCGCTGCGTCTCACTTCCGATCAGGTAGAATTACGACGACTTACCCAACTGATTAAAAGTTAGAAAAATGATAACTAATTCCTGAAAGAAAATATAAATTATCGTCATGTGTCTACATATAATAAAATGAGATTTGCATAACGAAGTTAAATATAATAAACAATAAAATATAGATTCAACAATACGAAAAGTACAAGTTCTCCTACAAGTAATTAAGGGGCCCTTGTCTTCCTAAGATTAACTATGCTAATTGAACAAAAGAGGTGGCTTTAATAACCCTAAATATTATAAAACATTAATCGGTTACAAACATTAGTCTTTTAAATTTTGATTTTACATATTCGTCCGGTAGTTGTACGTGATCATTTGCTTTGTCCCAGCCGGAATGATTTAGATAGAGGCGGACATTGACGGAAGTTAAATTAACGAAAGTTTACCACTTACTTGGTGATCTGAAGCTTACGGTATTCTCAGAGAAATTGGAGGTTACAGCTGGCGGTCTCGGATAATAACTTTCGATGATACAACCTACTCAAAATTAACCCTTTTGGTTTCAATCAATAGGAAGTTGGAATCGACCCTTAATTAGAAATTCGCCCTAGGCGGAAATAGATCAAGTGGACACCACTTAATCCCTTAAATCGACATCCGGGTACTCTTCAACTATATACGGAATTATTCTGATGACACGCACTACTACAAGTAAACTGTACTTGTTGCTTTTTGGAACGATATTTGAAAAGTGACGAGTGACCTTCAAGCGGGGATTTTGAATATTTGTTTATTTAGCAAAATGCTTCTAATTTTTATAACATGTAATTTAGGATTTTAAGTTTTTCATAATTCTTTGTAAAATGGGATTATATTATTTATAAATGTATAAAGCAAATTATGACGTACAAATAATATTGGTACTTTACCAACTGGATTTTATTGATACAACACGGAACTATATACCAGGTGTTTACAAATAAGCGACCAAGTCGTAAGATTTTCAGACGAGCTTACAAGTTTCATAGTTGATGTATTAAGAGTTAACAGTGAAAATACTTCCGGGTAATCGTTTTACAGAAAATTTTCGTAGTAGTCACCTAGATTATATGAAAAGGAGTTAAATGCTTAAGAAATAAAATAAATTTTAAAAATTTCGTTAAAGCCGATTTCGAGAAAATCTCGAAAAACGAAAAATTTGGAAAATATCTAAAAATGACAGAAATAAAGTAGTACTTCCGGTTATTCGATTTTGACCAAATTCTTGATTTAGCACACTAAGGTGATTGTGCCCTTAAATATAAATTTTCATTTAGCTAACGTTTTTAGTTTCATAGTTATTTTATTCAGACTTAATGGCGAAAATACTTCTCGTTATTTGACTTACGCAAAATTTTATGAAAAATCGCCTAGATTATATAAAAGGGTATTAAATTTGACTAAGAAATATAATGAATTTTAATCGTTAGAGCTGATTTCGAGAAAATCTCGAAAAACCAAAAATTTGGAAAATACCTAAAAATGACAGAAATAAAGTGGTACTTCCGGTTACTCGATTTTAACAAAATTCTTAATTTAGCACACTCAGGTGATCGTGACCTTGAATATAAATTTTCATTTGGCTAGGGTGTTTTGATTCATAGTTATTGTATTCAGATTTAATGGCGAAAGTACTTCCGGTTACTCGACTTACGGAAAATTTTATGAAAAATCGCTTAGATTATATGAAAGGTCAGTAAATTTTTAAAAAATATAATAAATTTTAAAAATTTTGTTGTAGCCGATTTCGAGAAAATCTCGAAAAACGAAAATTTTGAAAATATCTAAAAATGACAAATAAAGTGGTTCTTCCGGTTACTCGATTTTAACAAAATTCTTAATTTAGCACACTAAGGTGATCGTGACCTTAAATATAAATTTTCATTTGGCTAGGGTGTTTTGATTCATAGTTATTGTATTCAGATTTAATGGCGAAAATACTTCCGGTTACTCGACTTACAGAAAATTTTATGAAAAATCACTTAGATTATATGAAAGGCTATTAAATTTCTAAAAAATATAATAAATTTTAAAAATTTTGTTATAGCCGATTTCGAGAAAATCTCGAAAAACGAAAAATTTAGAAAATATCTAAAAATGACACAAATAAAGTAGTACTTCCGGTTAATCGATTTTAACCAAATTCTTGATTTAGCACACTAAGGCGATTGTGACCTTAAATATAAATTTTCATTTAGCTAGCGTTTTTAGTTTCATAGTTATTTTATTCAGACTTAATGGCGAAAATACTTCCCGTTATTTGACTTACGCAAAATTTTATGAAAATTCGCCTAGATTATATAAAAGGGTATTAAATTTGACTAAAAAATATAATAAATCTTAAACAAGATCGTTAGAGCTGATTTCGAGAAAATCTCGAAAAACGAAAAATTTGGAAAATATCTAAAAATGATAGAAATAAAGTAATACTTCCAGTTATTCGATTTGAACCAAATTCTTGATTTAGCACACTAAGGTAATTATGACCTTAAATATAAATTTTAATTTAGCTAACTTTTTTAGTTTCATAATTATTTTATTCAGACTTAAAGGCGAAAGTACTTCCGATTACTCGACTTACGGAAAATTTTATGAAAAATCGCCTAGATTATATGAAAAAGCATTAGATTTCTAAGAAATATAATAAATTTTAAAAAACTCGTTAGAGCCGATTTCGAAAAAAATCTCAAAAAACCAAAAAACGACAAGAGTGAAGTGGCACTTCCGGTTTTCGGATTTTAGTAAAATTGTTATGGTCGCAACGACGATGGATAGAAACTCAAATATAAAATTTTCTAGTATTCTGGTTTTGAAGTTATCGTGTTCACAGACACCCACACGCACAGACCAATTTCCAAAAACATGATTTTCGTACTCGGGTACCTCGTAAACGTGTATTTTCACTAAAATTTCGACATCGAAAATTTTGGTCAAAACAATACTTTCTCTTTTACCTAAGTAAAAATAGAACCCGAATTCTGTATTCAGAGATAATACAGCAAAACAAAGTTGAATTAAAACGTGATAAATATGAGACGTAGAGAGGTTTAAACGTTATAAAATTGAAAATAATAAATTTGCCTAGATAAAACAAGGTTCAATATCAAAAACAATATGTTTTTGAATATAATCGCAAGTCAAATCGTGGGTCATTATTATAAAATAATAAAAAGGAACGATTAATATAAGTAAATCTTAAATGTATGATTAACAAACCGATGCAAGTAATAAATGTGAGCAATTGCATTGATTAACTTAGAAAAATCAATTAAATTAAGTTGTAAAATAAATTAAAATTTAGAGTTTAATTAATTAATGCAAGTACTAATAAATGGATAAGGTCAATTTAAGTGCAACACAAGGACAATAATGTTCATAGGTGATGTTATCGGTATAAAATTTGTGAACTAAAACAGTACGAAACGATAAAGATATCCAATTGTATCTAAAACAAAACCAGTTTTAGTGTTAAGAGAAATGAGGAACTTGTTAACATCAGTTATTGAAAATTTTGAGATAATTTGTAAATTGGCAAGGACATAACCAAGTTCCAAAACACCAAAATCTTCATTCCAAAAATATCTTAGAGAGAGGTACATTTATAACTTGAATATGTCCTTACAGTTTTTAGGTTCGTTTAACAAAATCCAGCTAGAATTTTACAGTTTCCTTATCCATTTTATTATCATTGTTTGTAGGTAATTTAGCAGAAACGGCAGTTTTAAGCATTTTCAAACCATTTTTCCAAAGTAAATTTAGTACCCAAGTAAAAGAAGCTATGGATACTCAATAAATTAAATTGAAATTATTATTATCCGTTGAGTGAAAGTGGATGATGTCATCTAAAAAAATGTGAAAAGTAGAAAAATAATTAAGCGGCATTCAACTAGAGCACTATTAATGTGACACTTTAAAGTTCCAACTTTAGGTTGGCCGCATTGAAAATCTGACTTGAATCTGTCAAATAGTTTGTTATTGACAGCTTTACAAAGTAAAAATGATTTTGTTTGTTTTGCTATGGATAATATTGAGAAATGTGCTGTCATTAAGCCTCTGTATTTGAAAAGTTTAAAAAATGCAGATACTCTAGAATAAATTGCAAAATATTTTGGGTGAATCTGCTCCTTCATAGGACCATAAAAATTGGGTGGCTGAGCTCAAACGTGGCCGCACAAGCGGCCAAGATGAACACTGACCGGAACGCCCTAGAAATGCCACTACGCCACAAATGGTCGCAAAAATCCTCGATATGGTGATAAAAGACCGAAGACTAAAATTGAGCGAAATTGCGAGTATCGTGGGTATTTCGAAAGAGCGAGTGTGAAATATTTTAATGCAAGAATTTAGCATGAAAAAGCTATCTGCAAGATTGGAGCAAAAACGAGTGCTGGTTCAACTGTCGCAAGAATGTTTGGACTGTTTTCAAAAGGATTCAGCCGATTTTGTGTGAAGGTTTATTATCACAGATGAAACATGAGTTCACTACTATACCCTGGAAGCAAAATTGCAATCCTGGACGAAACCAGGTTGTTCGGCCCCAAAGAAAGCCATGACAACGAAGTCTGCTGGAAAAGTAATAGCATCGATTTTCTGGGATGCTAAGGGAATTCTAATGGTCGATTAGCTTCTAAAGGGACAAACAGTAAATGGCCAATACTATGCTAAGCTTCTGGGCATGCTGAACGAAAAAATTCGCGAAAAATGCCCGGTTTTTCAACGTGATAGTGCCCACCATCACACCAGTATCTTTCCATTGACTAATATTCACCATATTCGCCTGACTTAGCACCATCTGACTTTCACCTATTTCTCAAACTAAAGTTTTCCTAGGGGGGCAAATATTTTCAACTGATGACGAGGTCAAAGCCGCAGTAGATGCATATTTTGCTGGACTTGAAGAAAATTCTTCCGCAATGGAATTAAGCATTGGATTATCGTTGGAACAAATGCATTGAACATTTAGGAAATTATATTGAAAAATAAAAATATTTTGGTAACATTCTTATGCCGCCTAAGTATCATTCCGCCCTCGTAAAAATCTGAATTGAAATCATTGAATTGTTAAAAATACTATGAAAATTGAATCACAAACAAATACGAACAAATTTTGAATTATTACCAGCTAATAATGAATAAAAGTAATTTAATTAATTTATTCATATGGTAAAGCGAGCCCAAATTAAATAAAATTGACTGTGCATCTTATCAAGGCAAATTTTAACAAAATTTTAATTAATTTAAGAAAATATAACAAGCATTTTCGTACCAGAATTTAATGAGGTCGTCAGGAACACCTGAAGGTTGTTTATTTGCATTAAGCCTTAATTAATAATATTAATATAATTGATATAATTAATATTAATATAACTTCTAACAACACAACACGTGTATTAAGCAAATGCAGAATCAACACTTAGTTAAATGCACTCGTGTAATTGTGGTTTGTTGTAAACATTAACAAATTAAATTTGAAACAAAGATTGCAGAAAATTGTGATTTGTGTAATCCCGAATTAAATGGTACGATCGTGCAAATTCGTAATCCCGAGAAAAGATAGACCGTGACAATATCGACTTAAAGGAATTCATGTTATTGTATATATTTAAACTAAATTATACACTGGGCATTTTAATTTCATGTTTGATATTTGAGGACTGATTTCGAATTTAAAGTACTCAACTGAGATTCTAATTTAATAAACAGGAGGTTACGTAATTATCCAACTATAAAATATTGATATAAATGAATTTATAATTAGTATTCCTTTTTTTACAGCTTATATAGAGCAAATTTTAGATTTCATTAATATTTTATTTTGAATAAATACAAGTTCATATCATTTGAATGGTAATTATTTATGTATGTTGGTATCTTCGCTTATTACAAGAACAATTTATTAAAAATATTATTAAATAAACAAACAGTTATTAAAATAATTACTGATTAAGGTATTTATGTAAATATAAGCAATTTTATACAGGGTGGATCTGCAAAGGTAAGATTTGCATTTACGCGTATGTTTGGATGCCGTTCTTATATAAAGTGTACGTTTGGTTACCGTTCTTATATAACGTGAATAGTTGGTTACATTCATCGGGGTATAATCAAAGCAGATTCAAGATAAACTTAGGCAACGCAAGCTACAACCAAAACTTAGCCAACATTTATCATATATATTTTACACATTTACTGATGCCCAAATTAAAATATACCGCATATATCTATTTTCCCAAACTCAATAAAAATTAGGTATCCATTAAAAAATTTAATAATTTATAATTAATTAACTTCGTAAGGATCTAAATTATCACAGTTAAACTAATATTTCAAGTAAAAATTAAAATTACAAGATAGTTGTAAAGAAACAGACAACGCGTTCGGCTCCTTTAAGGTGGCATATATAAAGAACGGTGCGTGATGTGCATAAAGTTAGAAAGTATTGACGTTAGTAATAAACTGTCTGTAGCTTTGTAAATTGAAATCCTAAAAATGAAAATACTTAGGCTAAAGTAGGTAAGATTTATAAAAATCACGTATGGAGGAAAATTTGAACTACTCGTAAGAACTTTAGTCAACGGCCAAATAATTCAAACTTACAATGAAAATCTGAATATTTCGAATCTCAGATATCTCATAAAAAAGGCCTGAATACGCCATCAAGACACCGTTAAAAAAGTGTTTTATCGGTGATCTGGGCCGGTTGTAGCCGTCTTGCTAGACACTTAACTCATCAATTAATTACTAGCAACCAAATAATCGTGAATAAATTAATAACCAAGCGTTAGCCCATGTACTGATGTGTTGAGCTTCAAAAAATAAAAATTCATTTAAGAAAATCGTCAATGAAGAACACAGGTAACCTCCAAATCTAAATCATTTAGGCTCAGTTTATCAATATACATAGATAAATAGCAACTAGTTCGTGGGTGTAAAAAGATATATATTGGATAAACACTTACTTCATCAATCATCCGTACGAAGAGTTAAAATTCATTCATATTTATACAAGGATAACTATTGTATTTATTCTTTGGCAAAACTGTGAATTATGCAGAGGTAGTGATTACTTAATAAAGGGTAAGATACCTCCTATTTCATTCGACTGTCGATTTTAACATCTCCTTGCATAAATATTGAAAACCAAATTGATTAGTAAGTTCAATTTTATTAAATTGAAAATATTGGACTATTAATAATAATTTAATAATTTTTATAGCTTGATTTATTTATTTTTAAATAAATATAGTTATATTTCAAATCTTGATTGTTGTAGTTTAATTAATATTTTATTTATTTTTCTGTAATGAATATTTATTTAATCATGAACTGTTATTAATTTGCTGCTTAAGTAATAAGGGTTTTACGTGTAGTAAAAAAAAGATTTTATTTTACCTGGAGTGTATATGTTACTGTAAAATTGATTAACTCCATTACAGTTCACAAATTAAGAACCAATTGTAATCTTGTAGTAAGTTAAGACTTGAAACCAAGTTCCCTAAGTAGAAGAAGTTTTAAAAATAATTAAAAAGCTTTAGAATTCCCCGTAGATGGTTCATTGTTTAAATGAACCGAAACATAGGTACGAGGACTAACCCAAAACTATCCGACCTTCTTTCATATTTTCGCGTCTGACAATTGTAGCGCCCTCTGCCGGGTACGGGTATCAACGGCAAAGCTTTACGAACTCCCTCAATGCCGCAGTGTTCGTCTGAACATCTTATTTCACGTGCAGCGTGCGTTTGTTTACAACGTTTTGTTTGCGTTCGTCGCATTTTGCTATTGTAGAAAATGACGGAAAGATCGGAGCAACAAATTTGCATCAAATTTTGCGTAAAACTCGAAAAGAGTTGTACAGAGACCATCGAATGATGAAGCGGCATTTGGGGACGAGTGTATGAGCAAAACACAATTAAAAGAGTGGTATAAGCGGTTCAAAGATGGCCGCACATCTGTTGATAGTAACCTACGTCCTGGGTGGCCTTCGATGACAACAACACCGGCTAATATCAAACGTGTGCGACTTGCGATCAACGAAGATCTTAGAATACCAAAACTAGTGTTTGGAAAATGTTAACTGAAAATTTGCAAATGGTTCGCGTGTGTGCGAAATTCGTTCCGAAGTTGCTAACGGTGGAGCAGAAAAACCTTCGCATTGAAATCTCTTGTGACAATTTGGAAATGATCAATAATGATGAAAATCTGCTTAAAAATATTATAACTGGTGACGAATCGTGGGTTTATGGTTATGATCCCGACGGTCTTCGCAGTGGACGCTGTCGTCTGAGCCACGACCGAAAAAAGCACGCCAAAGTCGGAGCAATATCAAATCGTTGCTGATTGTTTTTTTTTATGAGGGTGTCGTACACCACGAATATGCTCCCAGAGGTCAGACGATCAACAAGGAATATTATCTTGCACTTATGAAAAGGTTGCGTGAGGCAATTCGCAGAAAACGGCCTCAACTTTGGTCAAGCGACTAGCTTCTGCATCACGATAACGCGCCAGCGTATGCATCAAATTTTGTGCAGCAATATTTGACAAAGCACAAAGTCGTACAGCTCGGTTAGCCTCCATACAGTCCTAATGTAGCTCCCTGCGACTTTTGGCTGTTCCCAAGGTTAAAAATGCCGCTCAAAGGACATCAATTCGACGACAAAGAAGCACTCGAAACTAGCCCGACGAACTCTCTAATGGCTATACCAGAAAACGAGTTCCAGGACTGCTTCCAAAAGTGGAAAGGCCGTTGGCAGCGTATTCTTCAATCAAATGGGAATGCAAGGGTGCCACCAGCCCGATGACGTAGAATAACACCAGTGGGGAAATATGAAGGAAGGTCGGATCGTTTTGGAACAGACATCATATATAGGCAAAAAATATAAATATAAAAATCTATTTAATTATTTAGGGAACTTGGTTTCAAGCTTCAACCTATTGCAAGAATATGTTATTGTAAATATAGGGTTCATTGACATATTAAATCAAGTTCGTTCGGCCTAACAAATTATTTGCAACAACTTGACTGTGATGTGAACTAAAAAATTACACTAATTGTATCCAATGTTAGCTTATTCTTATTACACATGACATTTTGAGGTTTTATTCGCTTGAAAGTTTGTACATCGAGTCCGTTTCACGTAAGAAGTACATACAGCCCTATATAATGCATCAACTTACATATAATGTGAACTAATGCGTGAATATTCATAGCTTTTTAGGTGCTTCTCCGACAATGTTAGTAAGCATATAAATATGAACTTTACGGCGGTTTGCGGATTATATTCCTTGACTAGCTTCAAAACTGCTAGCTATATAATATGTAATTTCCATTTTAATAATTTTTAATGCACTAAAGAGAAATTTTTAATCTTTAACGGATATTTTTTAATAGTTTCCCAAACAAACTTGACGATTTAGCATCAATAAAACAGTATAACTTGAATTAACCAAAACAAAAGTTGCCCAATAATGTCAGTTAAAAATCAGTAAAATTGTAATGAGTTTTGAAAGCTGTAAAATTAACCTTCCTGTTTTGTTTTAATTAATTTGGTTTAAATGTGAAGAAATTTTTAACAATTAACTTTCAAAAATCTCATAAATCCTATTAACTTAAATAACTTGTTTAGAACCACTGCATTTTATTTCAATTCATGTTTAATTACGCTTTATTTTTAATTTACTGCAGACGCTTTATCCTTTTATAAACTAGTTTATTTACGTTTTTATCAAAAGTTATACAACTCAAAGATAAGACGTTCTTATTTTGTAACCATTCATTTTCTAGGTTACGAGTTCACACACTTTGACCTTTCCGCATGTAAATAATTCACTGCAAGGTGTGATAACGTTTATCGATATGCACATATTTGAAACACGTCACAATTAGGAAAATTTCTATGATTTAAAACCACTGTAATTAACTTAGTTTAATTAGTATTCCAATTGTCTATTTATTTTTAATGCCCTATTAACCATTGTAATAAGTTGCATAATTTACATTTTTGATTTGGCTTGTACAGACCCTTGTAAACATATTACTTTCTCTTACCCTATATGAAATATAAGGTAAAAGAGAAAGCATTGTTTTCGACCAAAATTTTGATGTCGAAAATTTAGTGGAAATATACGTTTTCGGGTCCCTTAATACGAAAATCATGTTTTTGGAAATTGGTCTGTGTGTGTGTGTGTGTGTGAACGCCATAGCTCAAAAACCAGGGGTCCTAGAAAAACAAAATTTTATATTTGACTTTCTATCCATCGTCGCACGCGACCGTAACATGTTCACTAAAATCGAAAAACCGGAAGTGCCATTTTACTCTTAGTATTTTTTGGTTTTTTGAGATTTTTCGAAATCGGCAATAACGATTTTTTTAAGTTTGCTATATTTCTTAGAAATTTAATGCCCTTTCATATAATCTAGGCGGTTTTTCATAAAATTTTCCGTAAGTCGTGTAACCGGAGATACCTTCGCCGTTGTCTGAATAAAATAACTATGAAACTAAAAATCCTAGCTAAATAAAAATTTATATTTAAGGTCACAATCACCTTAGTGTGCTAAATTAGGAATTTGGTTAAAATTGAATAACCGGAAGTATCAGCTTATTTGTCATTTTTAAATATTTTCCGAATTTTTCGTTTTTCGAGATTTTCTCGAAATCTGCTCTAACGATTTTTAAAATTTATTGTAATTCTTAAGCATTTCATACGCTTTTATATAGTCTAGGTGGTTACTCAGAAAATTTTCCGTAAATTGAGTAACCCGACGTACTTTCACTGTTAACTCTGAATACAATAACTATGAAACTAAAAGCCCTAGATAAATGAAAATTTATATTGGAGGTCATTATCACCTTTGTATGTAAAATAAAAAATTTGGTTAAAATCGAATAACCGGAACTACTACTTTATTTCTGTCATTTTTAGATATTTTCCGAATTCTCCATTCCCGCGGTTTTCTTAAAATCGGCTCTAACGATTTTTTTAAAACTTAGTATGTTTCTTAGCTACTTAATTTAGTTTTGTATTAAGCAAGAAATTTCTCTAATAAATTTTTAAAAATCGAGTAGCCGGAAATACTTGGAGTATTAGTTTTAAACAATGTATCTGAAAAAGTAGTCATTATATAAAAATCAAAAACTATATTTATGTTTTATATCTTCTGTACATGAGACAGCAAGAATTTGGTTAAAATCTAATGACCGGAAGTGCCACTTTATTCTTGCAATTTTTAAGTTTTTTGCAATTTTTTCTAAAACGTTTTTAACAATGTTTTTGAAACTTTCTATGGTTCTTATGTCTTTAACATCCTTTTACGTGAACTTAGAAGTTTTCCTGAAAAAATGCGTTGAAGCGAGTTATCAGAGAAAATTTCTGGAGTTAAGCAGGGTTTTACGTGTCCAGTAACTTGGATGGGTGACCGTTACAATTATCGTTCCCAAAATAAACGTAAATAATATTTTAATTATTTGT
>JAHWXV010427404.1:0-15939 GCA_024586415.1 Phrixothrix hirtus
CCGACTTAACAAGTTGGGTTAAATATTCTTATTTTTATCCCAGGAGTCCGTTGTGAAGCCATGTCCCAGCCTTTTGGAGACACCCGGTATATATATATATTGCCAAATATAGTACCTAAAAACAACCTGTATAAATTTTTCCATGTATATTTTCATTAAAATTGAGATATTTAAAAATAAAGTAGGCGAATTCTAAATTGTAGGCAACCAACCATACACAAAAATATTTTTTCTGTAAATTAAGTTAATTTTGTTTATATGTTTAATAGCTTTAGTGCTACACATGATTTAGATAGTCACATTAATCCAAAATAAAAGGAATGCATGTAAATAATAAACCCGTAGATATTAAAATCACATTAAAAAGGTTTTCGAAATTTTACAATATCGGAAGATAAAATCTCAGTTTTATTTTCTTGAAAGTTAAAGGCGAAGTTGTCGATGGTAATCCACATTTAGTTTCTTAAAAACATCACAATCCGAAAGTTATATTAAAAGTTAGCGAATTTCACACTTTAATAAAAAAAAAACTTACCTAAAGGTTGGAAAGATACAAGTGAGAATTGATACTACTTCATTTTTCGTAACATCAACTCTAGATTAAATCTCTTCTGTAGACAGTAATTAATTTAGTTTATTTCAAATAAGTGTGGTTTTCTCCTTAGCTATTCAGTTATTTTACCAGTTATGGTTTAATAATAGCGTAATTCCATTGGGTTATCACATTTTCTTAGTAGTTAGTTCATTTTTGAAATAAGAAAGGTTTTAATGGAGTTTATTGTTTTATATTTTAATCGCGAGATGATATTTAGCATTTAAAGATGTTAAAATTAAATTATTTTTATATAGGAGTAGCTTAATTAGGTATAACATTGTTATTAGAACAAAATTTTAATATCATTCAACCAAATATGAGTGTAACACTGTTATCACTTTAATTAAGATAACAGAATCTTTACACAGTAATTATAAGCAAAATGAGGACTTATTAAATCAAATTCTAATTTTTGAAGCTGTGTAAAATTAAGAGAAAAAGTAACTTGTTATCAAACATCAGATTTGCTTAAAATTTAAAGAAGTGCCATTTGAACTTAAATTTTTTATTTTTATGGTAACAAAAATGATATAAATACAGGTAAGAAAAGTTGTCTAGTTATTCTTTACTTGGTCTAGTTTAGTCTATTCTGGCGCTGTTTTAACAGTGCTTTTAAAAGTTGTTAAACAAATTACATGGTGGTTGTTTTTTTTAATTCTGGTTTTATAAATCAATTCGATTAAGAATTATATAAAAGTTAACGATTATTAGTGTCTATTAATTAGTTATATTGAAGTTATAAGAAGTGAGCATAGCTGAATTTAAAGACGTAAGGTTTTACTTTTTGAAAAGTAAAAGCTATTATAAAAAGGTTTAGTGATTAACTTCAATGAATTTATTAATGAATCAAAATTAATCGTACGTTTTACGAGAGTGATAAATGCGCGACATAGTGGAAAAGTAACAAATAGTAAAAACTAATCGATAAGTAAATTAATTTACTTATGTCAAAGAAAGTATCGAGTTGATTATCGATTATTAAAGGTATACCAAACCAAAATAACTTGGAAAAATCCAGCAAGCATAAAGGAAATTTCATAATTAGAAGGAATTATCCTCGTAATGCTACAAACAGTGAATATATGTTATTGATCAATACAAATCAGTAATTAATTTGAACATTATCTATTTTGTGAAATATCGCTTAGAACAATTTCCTAAAATAAAACGTGTAATTTTATGGATTTAATGGAAATATACCTGATTTTGGTTACAAAGTGGAAGCAATAACAATTTGGAAAACATCATAAAAATCAATAGTAATCTGATTACCATCAATCCAGAAGCAAATGGAAGCCTTTTAGAACTTGAGGTTAAAAACACATTTAGTCGGAAGCATTAAACAAAAATTATTATTTGTTTTTATAAACATTATAAATATTATTTACAACCGAATTAAACAGGAGCCTCAATTATTTAAAAT
Organism: Phrixothrix hirtus; assembly: GCA_024586415.1. Classification (NCBI taxonomy): domain Eukaryota; kingdom Metazoa; phylum Arthropoda; class Insecta; order Coleoptera; family Phengodidae; genus Phrixothrix; species Phrixothrix hirtus. The sequence goes on from JAHWXV010427404.1 coordinate 2,019, forward strand.
TTTGATGTTTAAAAATTCCTTTTTTTTCAGACAGTTTATTTCAATTATAAATAAAACATTTAATTTGAAACTGTATTTAAACTTATCAATATTGAAATTCTATTTTGGAATTTCTAAATCAGTTATAATTCCTTTTTACTAGATTATTTATTTAATCTCTACAAAGAAAATAGAATTTAATTAAAATTACTAACAATTTATATAGTACCTAATAGAATTTCCGAAGATGTAAGTTTATTATTTTTTTTAAATCTAGAATTATTAACACATTTGTTTTTCATTTATTTAATTCCTTCATTTATAAAACTAAAATTAGTGATTGCATCAAATCAAAAGCTCAGGCACTTACATTTTTTTAATCTAATTAAATATAATAGTGGGCATGTTTTAAAGTTAAGAATTATTTAACAAGTCACAGTGAATAACAATGAGACAATTTCAATACCTAAAAACCCAAATCACAAGTTTGAGTATTTTTTAATAACATCTTTGAAACGACATGCCAATTTAAAATAAAAGTTCTAATTTAGGCGTCCATGTTTTGGTGAGTTAATATTATTTTTTGCTATAAGCAGGGTAAGTCAAACAAAATTAAGATAACACGATATTTTGACGTTTGTACAGCAGAGAAGCTACCGCGCCGTGCCACGTACATCGCAATATATATATGGTGAACGAATCTTTTTCCTTTCTTGAGTGCGCACAGCCCTGCCACACTACAGTATTTCCTGCAGTATTTTTATCATGTTTTGTCAAAGGTGGGCGCTTTGAAATTCGGCAGATCGATTTTCTTTTATTTTCGAATATGTTCTGTTCCCCAAATTGGAATTTATCACACTTATTTCCGGTAAATTCTCAATACAATGTTAACAGCACTAGTTACACGTTCACTTTTTGTTTATTCGTTTAAATGCTTGCATTTGTAGGTTCCCAAAATAGCCTCCTTATATTAACTACTCATTACTTGTGCACGATACCATAATTGGGTCTAATTGGAATTTTATTTCTTTCCATTGCACAAATCGAGTACATTCCTCGAACTCCAATAAATTTTACCTTTATGCATAATATAACCTTTTGTTTAATTACTTCTTAATTTCAGTTAATCCCGAGTTTGATCATATACAGGTTGGACCAATATCTTCATTCGCGAATTACAAATTTTGCCAAATTCTTCCGGCTAATTTTATTTATTAACTAAAATTCAAAACTCGCCTTTTAACATATTTTATATTCGTTGCTTCCTTCTCTATTCTCAATAACGCTTTCTTCCTTAATTAACATATAATTCATTCTAACTTTTTGTTTATTTTCGAATGAAGCACACCTGTCCTGTTCAACAGTCAAAAGTATACTAATGCTAATCATGTAGAATCCAAGATGTTAAACATGGCTAAACATTAGCATAAAGGATCTATAATTTTAACAACTCGTCTACAAAATAAAACAAAATATATAGGATAAGCATCACACTTCGAAATATCCTTTATTTTAAGGAAATAGAAGTCATGCTGGTTTAGAACTCTGCTATCAGCTGACCTAAATTTTCATAATATTAAAATTTTTCTTTCTATTTCTTATATACTAATTTTAATTATGGTATAGATCTTAAACCCGACTCTAAAGTTTCATATTGACTACTTCGATAAAAACATTTATGTTCATTTAAAACCATCTACATCACTTAATTGAAAATTTGAATGCGTATTATTATCTACATTATCTACATGCAATTGAATTTTTTTTCAACTACAATTTTAATCGTGCTGTTACGTTATAAATCAATATTCGTAATAAAATAAGCTCAATTTAAAATCCTCCTGTTGAAAGTTAACTTTTCATTTGGGCTCTGTACACTTTGAATTCCCTACCTTGAAATAACGTTGTTACGAATCTTGAGTCTACCACAACGGACTGAAGGCGTTTTGTATTCATTCGATATACAGATTTATAGTGTCAATTTCAAATTATTTGCTGCCCGAAATTTTGTTTTCGGTTCTTCGCTGAATATTTGTGTGTTTTCTTCTAAGAACACTCATCGTAAAAGATGAGGTAAATTCTTTTGTTAATTGTTATATTTAATTTCGAATATTTTGGTCAGCACTATATCTCCTAGCTATTATTGCTTCCCGCTGTAACAAAGATCTTACAGGCAGTCGCTCGAAGGTTTCTTACGAGGTTGCATTCTAATAGGTAACTCAGTTTCTTTTGCGATTAAGGATTCCCGTCTGGCCCTGGTTCTCGTCTTGTATGAATAATCGCGATAGTGTCGGCTTCGCTAGCGGAAAGCTACGGGGCCCGCATATTAGCTTATTCCTGTATTACCGCCCAGCCTCTGCTTTCGGGGATAATCCTGCTTGGAAGTCGCTGAAATTGAGGTCTAAAGTTATTTATTTATTTAATTAATAATATAAATTGTTATGTATTAGTGGGTATTTGTCGTCTCACAAATTCCTTTGAAAGTACTCTGTTAAGGTTAAATTAATTTAAATATCGTTGTGGAAATTATGTAGAATACCTTAAATATTAATAATTTAAATTTCATTTCACAAAGAATCTAGAATGAGTTGGTAATGTTTTAAAGAACGTCTTGGTGTAACCTACAATTTATCTTGTTTATTCACACAATAATGTCTATAAATCAGTTGTTCAATTTTATCGTTTTTAAATAATTAAAGACTTTTTTGTTTGTTTTGGCTACAATTAAGATATTCAACTAATTACTTTCTGTAAACTAAATAATGTGAGTAGAGGAGATTCTATGAAACAAATTTCGTTACGCTTAATTTAAACCCCTGATAATTAGTGGCATAATTACTTGATATGCAATATGATACAAAGTTTTACACGAAATAATCTATTCTAATTATGAATAGAATAACTGTTACGAATTGAATTTTGTACCTTTTATTTTTGTACATGATTGTACATTTCATTTAGGTTTTGATACCTTTATTGTTATTCAGAAATTTTTTCTAGTCTACATTCCAAATTATTCTATTTTAAATTCATTAAATTCCATGAGTTCGTCCCTTTAATATTATTTTCAGGGAATATAAATTCCGTTTAGTTCTAGAAAATGCATTTTTCATCGACGGATTTAATTTTGTATGATCTCATGTAAATTTAGATTTTAAATTATTTAACTTCATTTTTGCATATAAGGAGGGTGTTGTGATGCGCATTTTACGTGAAATGCTATCCATGAATTTTTCTCGCACAGGCGTGGATTTTTGAGAGCAAGGCATTCTGGTTATCACTATTTTTTGGTAAAAGGAAGAAAGTGTGATATTTCACTAGTTTCATCCGTGTCTATTTAATGGCAGGTGATGGATTTATTAAAGTTATTTTTGTAGAATAATGTTACGCATTGGCGTGTTACGTTAATTCGTTTACTTATTTTTGGATAGCCCATCTTAGTTTAGTTGGATTTTCGATCGTTAATAACGAATCTAAGGTACGTGATTTTCTTTGATTAAACATTTTTAGTAGTTTCCTCTTTTTAGATGGGTTTTTAAGGAAGGTGCCCATGATTTCTTCTGGTTATAGCCTTCGGTTTGTAAAGTTATTTACCTTCCTTACTTTTTAGGAAGGCGTTCATATAATTCCGTATCAGGAATGCCGCAACGACTTTGGTAATTTTCCAATAGCAAAAAAGAATAGAGGCATCAGTAGCTGCCTGACAGACAGATAAGTGAAATTTTTTGTTTACATCTGTGTCCCGTTAAGTTTGGTTTACGCTGAATAGTTAGTGAAAGTTTAATTTTGCATATCACTAAGATCATTACGATAAAAGTATATGGAGTATTGATAAATTTAAATAAATTGGACGTACTTGTCGTTCGTTTGCTAAATTATAAATATTCTTTCATAGCTAAGTATCATTTATGAATTTTAAATTAAGAAATACTAACACCCGTATGAGATTTTTTTTATGTTTATGTGTAAGGCGAACTAGATTAAATTTGTTTGTTAACAGAAATATTTTATTTTTATTTGGAGTAAATGGCATGAGCGAATTCCACTATTTTAGGACGATCCCTAACTAGAGAAAGGATTTATTTGTTCTACGAATGAGTTTAGTTTGGGCGACTGATATCAAAAAGTTTTCTAATTCCTATGTCAAATAGAAACTTAAATAATTATTGGCATTGAAGCAAAAAAAATTATAACATAACTCTACGCTTTAAATTATAGGACAGAAGAGTATATAAAAATCAAGCTATTTAATTTCATTTGAATTATTGGTCTTGTGACACATTAAACACGCCGAGTCCGTGGAAAGTTCAACATTATCGTACCGCATGTGTACAGTTTAATGAATATATACGCATATATACTTATATATTTGCATTCTTTGTAATTTTACACAATTGTCTTAGAACATAAGAATTAATATTATTTGTAGCCCATTTCGTTCTACATATGTTTAGAATTTAATTCATAGCTATGAAAACAACGTTTTCACTCTTTATCATTAATTATTCAATATATAATAATATATAATAATATTTTAAAATTATTCATACAATAACATTACATAGCTGCTTTCATTCTTTATAGTAAAACAAGCCGATTAGGGCACACAGTGATACGATACTAAATAAAAAAATTAGTTTTCTGTTTGTAAATTACAACACACGGTTGAAAATAAGTTATTACATGCCCGGATTTGTTAACGACTTTTACGCGACAATTTACAAAAATCTTTTTTCAAAGTAGAAGGCACGTCTATACGTGTATTAAATAATGCGCTTATATCTTCGACACCCTGTATCTAAGAAAATCGAACAGCCTTCTGACTAATTATTTGTAAGTCAGATCTGTCATTTCGTTTAAACACCTTCCCCCACTCTTTTTATGTTTAAAAATGTGTAATTCCTGTAGATGTCGTTACCTTTTTAAAGTCATCTCCAAATGTTAAATAAAATATTAAAATAGTTTGTATATAAACTGTCCGCAATGTATCAAAGATGAATTTAAAGGTTACAATCAATATGGTAAGTTCTTTTTAAAATTAAATAAAAGAAAGCGATGCTATTGAAAGAAATATACCAGGTGCACGTTATAGTAGGCCCTGAAATGGCCCATTAATAATTCCGACTATTCGGTTTCATAATAAAAATTAAAAAGTATTTAAGAAATTTAAAGGCTCCTCAATATATTCAAAAATTCTTAAGCAATTTTAGATGTTAAAATAATTACATAATTAATAAATAATTTCCACGGAGAATTCTATTTTAATCGTCAATCATTAAAAAAAAATTGAATGCATTCGAATATAAGGTTTACTTCTATTTATCTGTCAAATTAGATTTATAGTTGTTTTTTAAATCTCTGGTCCATTGCTAATAAGTTATGCTAGTCGTCGCACTCTACCAGTTTCTTGTAGTGATGCTACTTTCTCGTATTTAATGGCAAATAACGTTCCTTAATGAACAACTTTCCTGAGCTACTTCCGTAAAAAGACACAATTGTACCGATTACCTTAAAATAACAAAATTGGGGAAAATCTTCTTTCTGAAAAATTATTTTTACGCATTCGTATTTATTTTGATTCAAAAAATTACCAAAAAATCTGTCTTCTGCATATTTATAAATAATTGTGAGAAATTAGTCATAGATGGAAGCAACATCGATGCGAGTACGATTAATCAATTTTAAATAACTGTCTTGAATACACAAAAGTGCATAACACCACGTGTATGCCATAAATAATCAAATATAAATTTGTAAAGCTATTCGTGGGTGGCTTCGTCAATTTTTCACGGTGTATAGTACTCGAGTTGATTCTAAAGTTATCATAATATTGAAGCTTCTTTTCTATTGGTGGTTCCTCTTTTTATTCGCAGTTTCGGATTTATCGGCTATCAATTCTTCCCTAAATGTGCACTTAGGTGACGCTAAATTTTTCTACACGTGCGGCACTTACACTAAAAGCTGTAAACAATTAATTATGCTATTATGAAATTAAATTAATTTTTAAAAATTAGAATTAGATAATTATAAGAAAAATTCGGCTCTGCCGGGAATCGAACCCGGGACTTAGAAAAGATCTTTGATGCGCTTGTTATCACACCACCAAGCTCCTATTTATAATAAAACTAACTTTTTCCTTAAATATCTGTTATAAGAATATTTTCCATGAATGGAAACTCGATCATAAGTCTGTTCTAAATGCTGGGATTCGGTTTCCAGCGACTCAAGTTTTTCTAATATATTATTCATTTCTAAAATTCAATTCAACTTCATTTTCAGAATCTACCAACTACATGGTAGTTTATGAGTACAATTTTAATTATACCTATTATTCTACAAATCTACAAATAGTGGACTTCTATCGCTTTTCTGTTACTATTAATATAAAGTAACATAATATGCACGAATACAAATTTCATCGGTATTTTTTAGTTTTTTATATAAAGGAATAGTTTTAGCTATCCAATATAACTGTGCTATAAACAACTTTAATCGCTCTTTGCACCTAATTACATTGTATTTAAGAAGTAATCAATTGTCCAGGTTATCTGTCTAAAATTGGGATACTTGTTAAAAGTACCGCCAGCATTTTCTAATTCTCGCCATAGGTTTTATTATAGATCTACGTAAATAGATTGAAATCTAATAACTCGGAAATAAAGATATCTACCTATTATTGACTAAAAAACAAAATGGCAGACGTCAGCTGCACAATTTTATTTGCATAAGGAGCCTGGGCTTTTCTGTTTCTAATTTTAAATAATAATCTTCGAAAATTAAATAAAATGCAGTAGAATCTAACTTCTTAAACAAAAGATCTGAAAACAATTTGTTCGATATATTGATAATAACTTTAAGAGTAACTAAGCGACAGTTAAAATTATCGCATAACCATTACATTCATTAATGATTAAATATTATTAACAAGTATTACAAAGAAATAAACCTGCAATATAAAACTGTTTTTAAAATATTCCTGATTTAGTTGAAGCACTCTCATTCTTCTTTTACTCATAAATGAAAGCTTCAGTTTAGATCGCTGGTTTATTTACAGATTTTTTTGAATGTGAGCAGTATAAGAAAACTTTAATTAAGCTTTAAAATGTGCGGCTTACTATTCGTTAATGCCAAGAGTGTCAGTTTCACGATTTAATTGTTTAGCATGAAGCGTTTGTTGTAAAGTGCTCTGTTGTGCTTAACTGGTTTTCTTTTAAAATATAAGTATTCAAAAAAAAAGTTTTTTTTATTCTAAATGATGTTTGTTTCCATTAAGTAAAGATGCATAACTTCAAATTGTTATACAGAATTAATAAAGTACGACATTAGGGAGTTATTACATATCGCGTGCTATAGTCTGTATACGTAAAGCTTCTTGTTACCTATTTAGAAGTCTGAATTTTGTAGCCAACATAATGCTGCATTTAAAAATTTAACGTTACGGTATTTTTAACGTATGTTGGAAGTAAATAAATTTATTGTCCCTTTGCGAAACATAAATGACAAAAGGGATAAGACTGTTTACCCAAAAAACAACGAATGATATGGCAAAGTTTGCAAATGTTGCAAACGTCCATTTGGCATTACTTGTGTCAAATTTAAATTCGATATTAAATATTTTTTTCTGGATTGAAATTGAATATTATTCCTTAATTTATAAATGGTAAGTTAACCAATGCAAAGTACTAACAAAATTATTAATTTAAGAAATTATTTCTAATACAATTATAGCACCTTATCTTGCACCTTAGATCTATTACTTTTAATTATTAATTATTAATTATTACTTTTTAATAATTAAAACAATTTTTAAATAAAAATTTAGACTGAAAGCTTGATTGGCATTTTATATAATACACAAATTATTTTAACATTAACAATATCTAGAAACAATATATTTTTCTGCCTGAAGATGTGGAATATTTAAATATCCATGAATCTGGTCCCCACAAATAAAGAACTTCTTGAAAATTAAAAGGACTTTTATTAATTAAAACAAACAAAAATTATAGCTTAACCTAATTTTAAAGACTGACAATGAAAAATGTGTCCCTGGTATAGAATGTTTTTTTTAAATCATCGTTACTTATCATTTAGGTTTCGTGAATATAAAGACAAACCTTGATCCGCGTTTATTGTTCCGTTATGGTACGAAATTCTAAAACTAGTATAATATTCATGTACTTATTACAAATCATTTTCAAATTAAATCGGATAGCACCATAGTCAATATATGAATTGTACTTTAATACCCAATAGTTGATTTCTTACCCTTTTGTATAGTGAAAGTATCCTATTATTATGTTACATTGATCAAAATTAAATAGTTTGGCAAAACAAAAATTCTATATGATTTCGAATCTCCTTAAGTATTATACGACATGGCGTAACCAAAACTATTTTAAACTTCTTGGTGATAAGAAAACAAAACGATCGACCCTTAGTGAAGAATACAAACACGAATATAGTTTAAATTTAATATTTTACCTAGCAAATAATTGTTTCTAACTTAAATGTAAAATATTAGTTGGAACAAAAATGAACAAAAGTTACTCTGTAATTCTGATGGTTGCCTCAAGGGAAGTTGGATAGGCTAAAAACAGAGGTATAAAGTTCCCACTTTCCGTTATTTAGGAGTATAATAAATATATTTTATAATGGCTATACAGTAGGATTTTTTATTCAAAAACAATGTAATATTTGTAATATTTATTATTTTGTTTCTTTACCTATTCTATATTACTAGGAACTGGCAAAATTTAACTTAATAATTTAAGTATCCAACAATTAAATTTAAACTTATTTATTAGTTAATACAAGGAAAATTATTTTAACAACTAGGTGTGCGCAACAAAAAACGCTTATAAACCATGTATCTAAAATGCATGATTTTCGAAACATTTCTATTATTTTTCAGTCCACTTTTTAACTTGGTGTGATGTGTTTAACAAGAAATGACTTATTATTTATTTATATTTACCTTTTTATTACCATCCTTACTTTATTTATCAATTTCTTTTGCCCCAAAATAACAAGTCTTTTATAAATGAAATTTCTATTTCTAAAAAATTCACTTTTATTAAAATAAATGTCTTGATAAAAATTTCTCCATTTGGGAATTTGGGTTCTTACAGTTTGAATCAGCTATGGAATTATGAAATTGAACTTTATTCCTTTAATCCTTAATATTATGGATAGAACTGGCATAAACAATAACAAAATGTATCTGTTTCAATAAATTGAGAATTATGCATTAAAAATTAAAACATTTGTCAAAAATTATCAACTTATTTACAACTATCATTCTTTTGACACTAGAAAATTCAATAAACAAATTCAAAATAGAATTCTATTTAAATACCTTACACATAGTTCCACGACGGTGAACGAATCTTGCTTATAATGAGCCCATAATATGCTCCCACGCTCCAGTACTTGTTGCTTCTTATAGTGCTTTGTCGGGAGTGGATAATCTCTAAAATGTTGAAGATGGATTGTATTGTTACTAATTCCATTTTGAATTTCTCGTCTTTAAGTTAGGTCAAAACAGCAAGATAAGTCAATTATTCTTTTTATGTTGCATGACGCCATAGCTCTGGTACGATTTTAAACTTTAATAATTTATTTACCTGTGAAGTATTTTTTAGAAAAATCTAGTTGTTTGCTTTTACTGTGTGATTTGTTAGCTGTATGGCAAACTTTGACTTGTTTGGTACATAAAGTCAAGTACGCTATGATGAAACAAAAACTCTGTGTTGCTATTATGATACATTATTTGTTTCTATCAAAAATTTTTTATTATTTAAATTCTATATTTCTTAATTGAAAATGTATTCATTTATCACTGAAGAATATGCAGATAGCGTTTTTGTATATGGATTATATAACGGAAATTCTCAAAAAGTAATAAGAGAATATTAGCGTAGGTTTCACAATAGACATCATCCTATCCATACAATATTTAGTACATCATTTATGAGGCTTAGATAAGCAGGTAACACTGCTCCACATTAAGCCCGTCCGCATGAACAGAACGTTATTGATAGCGCCTTGAACGATTCTTCAATTAGTACTCGCCATATGATAAGTCAATTACAATTGTCCCAAAATGTTGTGTAGCGTACAATAAATTGTTTAATTTTCAAAATTTGCAAGCTTTCACTCCTGGAAACTTTCAGCATCGATTCGTCAGCAACATACAAACAATAATAATTTTATTTTCAACACATTGTGGTCTGATGAAGCATGTTTTACAAGAGATGGCATAAATATTTTTCTTAATGTTCACGTATGAGTGTTGCAGGATTCGCATACAATTAGATCACGACTATTTCAGCAATAATTCAGCATCGATGTTTGGGGTGGTATTTATAACAATAATTTATTGACTGTCCAAGTAATAGAAGACAGATTAAATGCAGATTCTATCAGAAAATATCATACAAGTACACGTCAACATATTGCAGAAGTTGGGTCGCAGGCCAATAGTTGTCTTTTGTTCAAATAATCAAAAATTTAGAGAGTCGTCGATTAGTTTAACGTAGAGTGATACTGAACTGGGTATCACGCCATTTACTAAAGGCCACAGTTCCTTGAACTTACTTTTGGGAACTTTTCGATGTCTTTTGTGTGTGGAAATGGCGAAAACATACGTGAAACATACAAGATAAATGAAAAGAAATAGAATTGCATTCAAGTAAAAGGTAACAAATATCTATGAAGGTTTAACATTTTCGGAGATAAAAATGTAGCAAATTTTAATGTATAAAATTAGGTTATATGAATTATGACGGGTTTACGCAACAACTCATTTTCTTCTTAGCAAAGTCATCATTATTCAAAAAAGAACCGCAACAAAATTTTAACAACTACCAATGCGTAAAATTCGCGGTAGCATTATAAAAAAGAATAGATAATGCTATTGCTAACGGCGTAAAATGTTAAATTAAACATCTATCATGCGTCCTCGAACTGGCAGACAGGAAGGAGCAACTAAATTTACGGCCTTTGTACATGAATTCTGCTACACTAGATGTCTTGTCCGTCAGATATAACCAACGACACGTGCAGCCAATGGATGGCCCCAGATAACGATGACATCCAAGGTTGATTGTGACCGTGAACAGCCATAAACGGAAGCTAAAGTTGCTGACCCAAATTTATAATAAGCCAGGACTTTCCAAAAAAGGAAACAATCTGAAATAATACTAAATTCATCAGCAACAAAGGATGTAATATACCCGATCTCATAAGACGGTAGTACAGAACTAACTAACGTATGCATAAACAAAACGCAGGTATTTTAACCGTAATTCTCGAAGCAAGACTCATAGTAACACACATGGTAGGCCAAAACTCGATAAAACTAGCCCTGTATCGGGTTCACTATCGCATTTATTACCTCCTATAGACCTGAAAGTGTAAACTCAATTCGAAGTTTTATAGTTTTAAGCACAAAAAAATGTATTCATTACAGAAATTAAAATTACGAATTAAACCAGAGAAACTTATTAGAGAACTTATTTTACAATAAAACGCAGTATCCCAATTTACAAAACGTAATGTTCGCAAAGCAAATAGTTAATTTCGCGTGCCGTGAAAATGCAATGTCGTAGGGTTAAATAGGTTCAAAACCCCAAAATAACTACTAACTAATCCCAAAATAAAATTGTCACAATTGAACAAGGTTTCCGTCACAATAAGTAACTGATTTGTTGAATCAACGCTTCTCAATTAGATGTATTGGTGTGGGAGCTTCAGTAGCTTGGCCACCACGATCCCCAGATTTAAATCTGTTGAAGTTTTATCTTTGCAGACACTTGAAGCAACAAGTCTTTAGTATAGACTCCGAAACCATAAGAAAGTACCCGAACATCATACATTGTATAACAGAATCTTTGATTTGTCGATATCAGATGTAGGTTTAAGTTGAAGGAGAACATTTTGAACAACTTTTGTAACTTTGAAATTGGTCTTTTTTATAAATAATAGTTTTGTTCTGTTTATATTAATGTGAATATAACATTTTTTGCTTAAAATTTCTTCTAGTCTCATCTGACAAAATTCGTCATAGCTCTAATAAATCACCCTGTATTTTAAATAACATGGAAACTTTCTAATGACGTGTTCCACTTAGTGCACTACGAAATGCACATGCTCTGTGCGGTTTCTGCTCAAATTCAATATGCACCTAGTCTGGACCGTTGGCAACTTCATCCGAGTGCAGTTATTTTGGAATTGTGTTCAAGTTGATCCGGTATTCGAATTCATACTTTTAAATGGTTCGGTGCTATACAACATAACCTCAATATAGATGTCAATATAACCTTTTATTATTATAAAAAAAAGTTTATTTTATTAATTATAATTAAATAAATATAATTTTATTAACAAACCAACACTGCATTTTTCTCTAATATTAATCTACTTTTATGCAGTTAAAGAGTATTCAGTATTATAAAATTTTCCAATTAGTAGCTTCACCGTATTCCAAAATGGAAGTTTAATTTAAACTAGTACAATAAATATTATTAATTATATAATAAAACTATAAATACCTACCTACTTAATGTTTTGAAAGTTGAGAAACCATATCTAAATAATTGTTAATTTTTTGTAGCTCCGTTTTTTTCGATATGAATCTTGCAACTTGAATTAATTTCTCATCATCAACGCTACTTCCAAAAGAATATAAAATTTCTAACGCACCACTGTTGAAACCAAAGAACATAAGTTCAAACTTTGAGTAGATTTTTATTATAGACCTATGGAGGTAATGGATAATTACTAGTTTCCTAACTTGCACTGACTACCCAAGACGGTGCAAAATGCATTGCCTCGGGAGCGAATTTGTTGGAGCGGAATATCAAGTGGAACACGTGACTCTCAGCTAGTGCGATTCGTAACTAGATGTCGAACGCGAAATTCCGTGTGAGTTCACAATAAGTGCTTCCTAGTGCGCGAAGTGGAACTCGGTATAAGTATTAAATAAAAAACGTATAGAATGAACTAGATACACAAATTTACACAAAATAAACGCTAAAGCTGTTAATGCGACATTTAAGGTAATTCCAAAATTTAAACATTAGATAATTTTCTGGGTACTGGAGAAATATTATAAATATTTATTAGTGTCTAATATGCATTGTTTTAACACTGAAATGTTATACAGTTCATTTTTGTTTAAAAAATTTACACTAAATAACAGTAAAATATGTTGTTTTGTTGATGGTGTTGATGTTCAGACTGCCCCGTATAACCTTCAAACGGTTGATGATCCAAAAAAAATCAATTTTGAGGCGGTTTCATTTAACAATTAGATAAGCCAAATTAGGATAACTCCCAGACTTCGTTCCCATATTCGATTAAGTATAAATTGCCTTATTTAAAATTTCAATTGAGCCTACAAAAACCTTTTCTTGCCACAATTTATAAGGTAACAATAATTATCCCAACGTTGTAAAAATCGAATATAATAAAGGAGGCTACCTTTAAAGAAATGCGGTCGTTTCTCCCCAGAATGTTTAATTAAATTAGCATTAGCGCTAAGGTCTTTTAATAGGCTGTCTGTAAATATCCTGTTAGACGTTAAAGGTTTCATTATGTAATTATCAATGCCGAAGCTTCTGCATTCCGTTAAATAATTTATCAAACGATATTAAAGTTTCTAAGTATGGCAAATTGCTTTCGTCAAATACAACATTGTATTTTACAGTTGACAGTAATCATATTAATCTTCTCGACAATTATTTTCTTGCAATTATCATTGTCGGCTTTGTGGTTAACCAGTTCATGTTAAACTCGGATTGAATAGGTGTAAACAGATATATTTATAAGATAATGTTACACGTTAATGCATCTAATTTTAAAACATTGTTTATTTAAAACTGAACTTACTAACAGTAACTATTTCTGTTGAATGAATACATAGACGGGGCCTAAATGC
>JAHWXV010427422.1:0-16182 GCA_024586415.1 Phrixothrix hirtus
ATGGACATACATCTTTTAATGTTCACTAATATCAAAGAGGCATTAGCGTCTCAAGATTTGTTTGTAGAAATTTTCAGAAATCGCGCTATTTGTAAAATTTAATAATATTTAAAAGTTTACAATGGCGTGAACAATATCGTTTGTGAAAATTTCAATAAAAGCGTTCCACTATTTCTAGGTGTTGCGTTTTTATGGAAGTCCGTATATATATAAACTAAGTAAATTAATAATCTAAATCCATCCATCATGTACATACAAAAACGCCATGTTACAAAGTATACAGCTTCGTCACCCTGCAAATTGAGCATCCCAAAACACCAGACGGCGAAGACCTTCGTATAATGCGCTATAAGAGATACATATTGTACAACCCTTTCACCAACAAATAACTTGATAGAAAGTATTCAACGCGCCGTTTAAATTCCATTTTTCATCGAGGGAAAAGATCATGTGCAATACATTCGTATCTTCTGTTCTTTAGTTAACTCTTGCTCAAGTACATCGCGCTCAGAGATTGGAACAGGGTAATGAAGGAATACATTGGGTGAAATGCCATCATACTGTGTTCAGTAATGATTCCTAGTTTTATATAAGGGCTAAAGACGCCCAGGGGAGATAAAGTGAATATGTACAAATAGAACGCAACTAGCATTTTTTGTAGAAGTAGCCATACTACTGATGTAATATGCTGTGGAAATAAGTCAGTTCTAGTCTTTATAGACGGTAAGTTAAATATCCAGTTATGCTGACAATCTACTAGGACTTGTTACTTCAGAATCTGGAAACTTGGAACCCCAACACGTTAGTACGTATCCTCATTAAGCAATAGGAATAGCTTACTTTTTAGAGGAAGCTCGAATCCATGTGTTTCCAGGGTATGCCAAGTTTGCTAATCTGCTAATTTATCTGCCATCCAGTATGTTTGGATATATTAGACGGATAACTTACTAAATAACTACGATTTTCGGACAATTTAGGCGATGGGATGGTATAACCATGAGTCTGCATTAATATTTCAATTAAGAAAATTGGTGTAATTAGAAACATTACTTGCTTGAATTGGAGTTTTGCCGTTTAAGTTAATTTATTTATATTTGACATAATTGATATTTTCAGAGATTATCTGGAAAAATATCCTTTGGATTTACATTTAAGTAACGTTCAGAGGAAACAAATAGACTGATGGCCGAGATTTTTACTGTTACTGCACGGACTATTAAAGTAGAGATATACATCACTGGGCTGTGTCAGGACCGTAGGACCGTCACTCGGTAGACAAATTGCACAATTAAATTAAATGGAATCGTTCACACATATACATGACGTGCCGAGCGCCGTCTTCGGACCGTGTCAGGACCGTGTGGGAATAGTTTCGTTTACTTTTTAACAGTGACGCCCGAGCACGGCTACAGATGAGACCCTGTTTTTAAACGAGTTGTATCGCAATTGAGAGACTTTGTGTATAAAAAGCAAGTGCAAAAAATAAATAAATGCAGAGCGCAAAGAAAAATTGTGGAAGACAATTGCAGAAACATTGCAAGAAGCAAAAGTTAAGTCTAAATCATTTATTATGTTTTCACCAAACTAAATCCCTAATAGCTCATTATATTGTTTAATGAAGTCAACTAACAAAAGTTTTATTTTTTTTGTGTCGTTCAACCGATTGTGGAACGACAAGTCACGGACAGTCTTCGGATAAGTGTTGTTACTAGATCACCGGACCGAGACATGGCCGTGTGACTGCTGTGCTCCGGTCCGGGCACAGCCCGGTGATGTGTACCTCTACCTTTATACTATACTATACTTCCTTTTTATCCAAATGATTCCAGAGTTATATGTAATTTCTATGTACTCGTATTACAATAGCTTTAAACTGAAATGGTCAAGGAACAATTTACCTAACAAATTTAACTCATGCGTATAATTAATAAAAAAGATTTAAAGGAAAGAGGTTTTTGTATTTTATTTGCAATTTAAGTAGAAATAGCTTAACCGCATTTTATTTTAAAACACATTAATGTCTTATGTATAGCATAAAATGTGTAAGTAGCGAGTGTATATTCAACTAATTTTTCATGTCAGAGTTCGCAAATTCTATAATGATTGTAAAGCGAAAATTCTAATAGGACTATTTTAATAAAATTATTGGAATTCAATATTATATCTGTAAATAAGACATGTGCAATCACCACATTATTAGCGCCACTGTTCACCTTTGTGTACAAAATTACTGCCCACTGACGGAAAGCTGTTTATAGAATACAAATTTCTAATTTTTACAAAAGAGCATAGTAAAATGATTCTAGCTATTTTTAAGGAGTAGCTAAATGTTAATATTTTTAATTATAAATCAATTCAGTAGCTGTTTGATATCATATTTGTAAGCATATGTATTTTGACATAGAATTGAATTGTAGGGTAAACTTCTACGTTTGCTATTTTCATTGCTGATATCGCTTGTATTAAATGCACTGAATGTTTATGACTCCAAATTTCACTAACTTTAATGTTAAATAATAAAACAAAGTATATGAAATAAATAAAAAAACCAGGGAAGTATAAAATCATGGTTTCCTAACGGAAATTCTTTTACG
The DNA here is from genome assembly GCA_024586415.1 of Phrixothrix hirtus. Lineage (NCBI taxonomy): Eukaryota > Metazoa > Arthropoda > Insecta > Coleoptera > Phengodidae > Phrixothrix > Phrixothrix hirtus. Next base: position 2,595 of record JAHWXV010427422.1, read on the forward strand.
TAAACATTCTTGGTGTAATGAAATAAAGCTGTAATAAACTACAGTTACTGATTATGTTGTTTTTAGAAATAATTGCTCGGCATTGAGATAATAAACAGCCTGCGTTTTAAATATTACTCAAAAGCTTTTTAATTTCCTGGATTTTCCTTTCCTCTTATAAACATTAAAATATTCTCCTTTTATTAAAAGGATGGCTTTAGCAAAGTCGTTACATAGACGATTATGAAAAATAAATTAAATTATAATAATTTCTGTATAGAACTCAATTTGTAAACAAATTAGTACACGATATCTTTGAATTCAATAACTGTAGGGCTTAATATTCAAACCAAGCTAAAATTTTACACAGATTTCCCTCGTTATATTTATTTAGCATTTAAGAAGGGTCTCGTCGTTGAAAATGAGGGGTCACATTTAACAAAAATAACAAATAACGCGCACAATAGCTTGGGAACACGGTGCCGAATTTAAACTATACAGTATCGGCATTTACGCAGAATGATTTTCAATGGTTGTCAACAGTCATAACGCCTTGATGTGGGTCCAAAGCTTGGTCTGAATTGTCTCCAATGAAGCTTCTGGAAATAAACTGCCAGCGCGTGTTCTGTTTTCGTTACTTTCAAAACTATATATCATGCATTACTTTATAGAAAAAGTATTTTACGTGGAAAGTCGTATTTCACATTCTTTAAGTGAAATTATTTTAAGAAAGGTCGACAGTGATCGAATTCCTTTAGTACTGTTTTGCTGCGGATAACCACAAATTTTTAACAAACGTAAAAGGACGCGAGTTTTAAAGAATTGTATCAAAAGTTTTATTTTGAAAGTTTAAATTTACAGTTTTTTTACCCAGAGTTACCTAAATTATAATTTTAGATGAATAACCAAAATTTTAGGAAATTATACACGAGAAACTTGGAATATCAGATTTCAATAGAATTTTAGTTCAAAGAAGAGAAGAGAAATTAAGAAATACTTTTAAATACTCTCTTCGAATAATAATTAAGACGTACGTTTCTGAGGTTATTAATTTTAAAAGATAGGTTAAAAGAATTATTATAATTTATGTTCTCATTTAAATATTGTAACGAATTAATTCTGAAATAACCATTGCAAAATTATTTTTAAAACATCGACACTTATTCGGTACTGTACTAATGTATATTAATATCGAAGAATACACAATGCTCTAAATAAAATTAATGTTTATGAAATATGAATACATAGCGGCATTGGGTATACGTCCGTACAAGGTTTGATACAAATTATACAATCCCATACGAGTTTATGTAATTTGTTGATGGCCATTATTTGCTCAAATAGGGAAGCACAGAATAAAAAATAAACCAGTACTGGAAGAAATAATTCTCCTCTGCTTAAAAGAAATAAAATTCACAAATAAAAATGGTGAATTACTATACCAACATATGTTTCGGTTATTTAACCTATAACCATCTTCAGCGCTGTAGTTACAAAAAAAGGAAAATCAATAAGTTAACAGTAAAAATTAATTTTGAAAAACTTACTTAATAATACGAATTGAAAAATGTACTCAAAAGTGTCGAATTAAGTAGCAACATATACAAATATGGTTGTCAGTTATATGTAATCACAAATATATTAATAATTTCTAACAATTATTGTGCGTAATAAATGAAATTCTAAAACTAACTTGAGATCAAGAGGGTTAAAATAAAATGAAACATACGCGATGCAGACATTCTCCTGCAAATAATTTAGAACGATAAAACTTATATAAAATATTTTAAATGAAATAATGAGCACATAAATGTACAGACGAACGAAAACATTATGACTTATAAATTAGAACTCTAATAATTGAGAAAACATATTTAAATACAAACAAAGTTGAAAGAACAAAATAAAAGAATGTTGTAAACTATTTAAAGAGGTTATGTATCGATTCCTTAGTACACGGATGGTGACTGATAATTTCATTCAGTAGGGTAATATTTTTAAGTTTGATTTAATTATTGATATAAAAATTTTCTCTAAATTTGAGTAATTGTAAATTCTGTTCAAAATCTAAAATTTCTAAATTTTTTTGAAACAAATTCCTCAATTTCTTTTCTAGATATCTTCATAACTAAAAAGTATGATCATCTAGACTTCCAAATTTACAGAACATCCATACACACAGACAACATTATCCCTCATTGCAGCAACACTCCGTTCACATAGCGACTCCCAAGCAGAATTCCTAGTTATTGATACGTATTAACAACTCCTAAGTTGACTTCAAGGTGTTTGGTTACTAACCATTTCAATCACCCTAAAACATTTCTGTGACGTATATGTCACTAAAATGGGGAATAGAATTTAAATATATGTATATTATTTGTTTATCACCGTTGCAATTGCGTTTCTCTAACTAGAGAGTTACGTGTTAATTCCGTTACTGTTTAGTCGCTGAAACTTGTAATTACTTCTAATGATGTTGTTTCTATCTTACTCAAGTAACTCTGTAAAGTATATTATATTGCTATCGTTTTCTTTAGAAGTATATCGTGATGTTAAAAGGAATATAGTAAACAGTGAAATGGATGGATACTTCTATAGTAATCGGGAAGATATAATGCGTGTGTAACATGTAAAATTCTCCTAAAATAAAAACAAATGCCTGTCTATTGATAAATGTGATTATAATACCTCCATAAAATAGAAGCACATCGTGAAAAATTGATATTAATAAAAATAAACATTACGAAAATTATATAAAAAAACCACTGAACCGTTTGAAATGAAAATATACAACATATTTTCACGTAAATTGTAGATATAATGTATTTCAAGTAAAAATAAATAAAATATTAATATAACAAAATATATAATACTAGTTAATAATTAAAAACGGTAAATTTTAAGTAATTTTCACGTATAAAAAAGTGAATCAGGTAACTTTTACGTTAAAATAGAAATATATGTAATAGTTTGGTAATATTTACTGCAGTAAAATGCCCCTTATTACTTAAAGTGCTACTTGGGCATCCTTCGATCAGATCCTACCGAACTTTTCCACTTTAATTTAGATCACACTAATTTCAAGAAGGAAAATAATACAATACTTCAAATACCTTCCGATAATGGTTATAATCACTACTACTTGACAAGCTTATAAGCAAAGGCCATTACAAATCACGATTAAAAAAAGCCACTACCGTCATACATTTTACAGACTCCTCAATTAATTATAAAGTTATCAGCTATCTCGGAACAATATCAGAAGATGTCAAAAGAATTCCAAATAGTTATCAAGTAAATGTTGTGTTTCAAGTTCTTCCTTCACAACTTAGGATCGAATATTTTCAGTTACTATAACACCTTAAACTATACATGACAACCAAGAATTTACAAACTTATTTGCGATAATTGCTCCTGATCACCAGAAACATTTCCATAAGAGTGAGTAAACACATAAGATAAATAAAAAACGACAAAACGGGTAGACAATTTTCACATTTTGCGGAACACATATAAAGGACAGGACACAATTTCGCTAAGCAAAAAAAATTTAGAAGTCTTAGATTTTGAACAGAATTTACATTTAGTGAAACTTTAAAAAAATTTCTATATTAATAGTTACAACAAACTGAAAGATATTACCCTACTGAATCAAATTATCAGTCACCCCGCGCATTTAAATATGTTTTTTCTATGGTTTGAGTTTTATTACCTAGATGTATTTATTAGAATTCACTTTATAAGATTTAAATTATTAATTTAATTTAAATGTTATGTTTCTGTTCTTGTGTACGTCTATGTGCTTCTTATTTCATTTAAAATATTTTATACAAGTTTTATCATTCTAAATTATTTATGCATTCGTACTTTAGTTATACGACCTAACGTTTCGTTCTCCCTATTCATTAAATTTATTTTAATTTACTGTTTCACAAACTTCTATTTCTTCAGATAATGCACGTTCTCGATGGTGCTTGCTATTTGACGCAGCATTTCGGGACTACCCATGAAATGATTGTCGACCTCTATCAAATCTACGTGTATTTCGATTATCCCAATTCAACGTACTCCCGAAAGTAATTTTCCTGTCTGCTGTATCTACTACATTTGTTGTATTGATTACAAATTCACGTATATCGTGATACCCTAAAATTTCCATCATTTTCTTCCCGACCTCGATAATGATTTAAAAAATTATTGGGTGTAGTGATTTCTTCCTCGTTGGCTACCGATAGACTTCTTCAATACGGCACAATTCCTAGCTTTAACAATGGTTCGCAGTAAGTGGTTGCAAATTATGGGGAATGCATCGTGAACATAATTTTTTTACACCTACGTGTTAATGCAAAATTTGATTTATTTGTTTTATGTCGATGCCTAAAGGTAACTGAATTTCTGTATGTTACATGAGGATCTATATTCGTCATTTCGCATACGGTATATTTTCTGCTATTTTTGGTGTCATTGATCGACCTTCACGAACTTCATCTCTAAGATTACTATGACCAAATCTGAATTCTCTTGGAACCACCTAAATGAAGTTGCTCTAGATGGTGCCTCATTACAAAAAAGCAGGTTTTAGATCATCCATACACTCCTCTTTGCTTTTATCATTTGAAAATAAAACAAAATCATTGCTCAAAAATTTAAACTTATTTTGTAATATAATGGTTCTATGTGCACCATTTATGTCACAGTTGGTTGACATTAGAGATATCAAACTTTACAAATTCTGTATGTAAGTTGTTCTGAGAACTGTATTGTTGCCACAAACCGAAACTAAAGCAGCATCCCTCATATCAGGCGACCAAATGACCATGACAATAATACAGTGATAACGGTGAGCATTTTTCTTTATAATAATTTTGTTGCGCGACTTGCACGTTAATGTGACGGGTTCCGTAAGAAACAATATCCGACGTGTTTACAGAATTCCTGACACCGCGCTTTCATCACCACTATGATACTGATTTAAAACGTAAACCGTCTGAGGGATTCCTGCGAACATTTAGCAGAACGCTACTAAAAGATGACAAGTGTCATTACTAAGCTCTACACGGCCCGCCTGTCTAATTACTCTCGTACACCAGTAGCTTACGGTTAAAGTGCTTGCAATAAATATACATATTGGTATTTTACAAATGTTTACCGGCAGAACAGGTAATCCACGTGTGGTTCTTAAAAGTAGACAATTGGCCGATACTAATTATATTATAAGACAAAGAATCGCAATATTGAAACATTCACTTTGCGATTGCACATTTAGCGAGATGGAGATTATAAATGAGCAATGAAAGGGAATAATGTCGATTATTTTGCTTCGTTATGAAATTTATAGGGAAAATAACAAACCATATTGAAGAAACCCAGGAAATTAACATAAACGTTGCTCTCGTTTTTGGAACTCTGTCCACCGCCATTGGATTTTGCGCGGTAGAAGAATGGTTTATGTTTGAAATATAGCATTTATGACCGCTTCAATATATCAAAACCATAAGGTTTTCTGAGAAAGCCTGTAACAAGCTGGAAATGAGGAAAGACGTTTAGTTCGAGAACTGAGAGAGGTAAATGAAAATGCCATTCCGTTGATTACTGTTGTTGCAGATGGAACTTGTGAAAAGAGGTCCTAGTCCTATCCGATACATAATGATTCTATCTCTGAAGTTGTATGTATTCCCATTTACCAAATATAAAGTAGTAAAATTACCATTGTGTTTCGTAATTTCACAAGATTTTTCTAAATAGATGGGTATTATTGGTGCAAGAACAAAGAATATTTTATTTATCGGTACAAGAAACAAATATTGTACAATATGCATGCACTCGGAGGAAAAAAATATCACAACTCTTAGTCACAAGTGCTTTAACAACAAGAATAGAATTGAAATTTACTGTGTGATATAACATCAATTAATTGGCGATGTCAGCAGCAGCGCGACGAAGAAGTTTCTTGAAGGGCGTCCTATCGAAGAAATAGAACGCAAAAACTATCTTCCCTAAAACATACTCGAAACCTGTGGTAAGGTTGCTATTGAATTGAACGAAATCAATATAGCAGAGTCCTAAGTAGGAGACTTTTGTTCCAGGACGGAAATTAGTAATTCCAAAAATAAACAGGTTCTTCCTCACCTACAAAAAGTCGTCGGGATTAATGATCACAGGCTACAACACCCTATTACTCGTGCCATTCGACACAAAATGGACAAGAATTGCTTTTTTCATGAGAAAGCACATAATCTATGTAATCACTTGAAAAATGCCTGTTAGAATATGTTTGGAGAACAGAAAAATTGTCAGAAAATTGCACATCTCTCGTGTTCCTCTACTCCAGCATGGAAGACAGTGTTCTAATAAATGTCGTTCTAGTGTTTTTCAATAAGTTTACTGCTAACGTCTCTAGTCTTATATCTGATCAGTATAATACCATAGCTGCATATCTGTGGGCGAAGAAAGAATTAATATGTCACTCAAAAGATCACATGAAGCACGTTATGAGGTTGCTGCAATTTCCTTCAAAAATGGTCGAAAACATTACAAGTTTATTCAACTGCTCTTCTGGAACGCAAAGGTATTTCCACAGAATGGTACCGAAGATTTATGGCTGAAAAATTGAAATATTTTTGTAAAAGGGTTTTTCTTTCCTACAGTGATTATGATCCAGAAGTTAGCGTCAATCTAGATCCTTCCACTGAAGTATATAGAATAACGAAAAATAAGTTCTTGCAATTCTTAAAGAAGAAATACAAGATATTGAGGAGCAAACTCGAGGTCGGCCTAAAAATTCGTTGTGCAAATAATAAAGCAGATTTTCTTACCAGCATCTCATTTGATCGAAGTTGATAAGATGGAAAAGCCACCCCGTGCGATAAGGGTCGAAACGTTACTATATTTGACCTCTTTTGGAAGCAAAAATGTGGACAAGAGCACGAGCTTCTGGCAATAAACAGATTTCAAGAAAATTTTCAGCTAGAACTACGATGCATTTATAAGATTTCGAATTTAAATGACATTAATAAATTTGTGGAACGGCTAATTCTTGTGGGGTATACAATTTATAATCAAAAGGAAAAGCATTTTTCATCCTCTGCCAAGTGTTAAAGACGCCTTTTATGTCTTAGGGCCGAAGAATATCTAGTGATTTGGGATAATTTTTTGATTACTTTTATTTTTGGCATTTTCTGCTTTCATTTAATAACAATTATCTACCCACCAAGTATCTATCCGCATATTATAACAGACAAATAATAAACCGCACTCCTGTTGCCGAAAAAAGACAAACTAACTGTGAGATTACAATAATAAAAGGTCGTGTTTTGCTGATGTTTGGTGAAAACATTCCTTTTATTGGGACTGGGATTGACTTTCATAAAGAGTGGTCAAATAATATATTCATGTTGTCAGGGACGTGAGTACGCATTTATTATTGATCAGAAACAGTGCTATATTGGTGTTAGATTTGATGGTACAATTGATGATCTTGGTATAGTGGAAGATTCCCAAAGTCTGCATTTACTACAGATGGTAAAAGCACTCGCCAGAAGAATCTATACATTTATATAGAGTTTTATTACATGTGATTGCGCTTCTGAATTGAACTGCTACACGGCCATTTTGCTTGCCTACTATAATTTTGTCGCATCTGGAGGAGTTTCACCTCCAGTAGGGGATTTTAACAAGGTATGGCAACTACGATTTTAATTTCATATTTAAAAATATATCTTCGTAGAATTTTTCCTCACTGAAACATTCATAGGCCCAACCTGTTGACTAAGCCGTGCCCTATGGGTCCAGAGGCAAACATACTAGCTACTAGATCAAACAGGGCCGGTAAGTGTATTTGTTAATTTTGCCACTGCCATTGTTTATAATACTTTTCCAGAGTCGTATGACGTCATGAGTATCTTTTTAGAGTACACAATAAAGTGTTCGTGAAATAGGAAACACTATGTTAAAAGCAGATATCTTTTCAAATGGTTCTAAATAGTACAGTTTTCGGAATATTTACAATAGCAGTCTGAACCTGCATGATAATCTAGCCGACTGTAGTAGTTCGACCTACTATTCGACTAATGTAACAGCAATTCGGTTTATAATATACATTACAGCGTTGATAGAGCATGCTAGTTACTAATGGATACACTAGATGCTTTTCAAGGCAAGTAAATTTTAAGGAGCGGTTTAATTATCAATAAAAGCCGTAACCAATATCTTGTGTCTAAATTGCCCTTAAAATTATTTTACCTGTCTATGCATTGATCCTTTATGATGAAAATTAATTTACGATTTTCTTGTATAACATTGCAAGATTAAATATGGTGGCCAATTATAATGTGTAATATAACCAAATAGGAACTTCATTTTAAAAGCATGTTTATCAAGGACATAAAAATGTTAAAAGAACATTGCTATTCCAAATATGGGAAATGATATCGGCCATACGACACCCCTACTTTGTCGGCATGCTGGAGGTTACACTTCTGTTTCGCCGATAACACGTCGAATTTCCTCCCTTAACTGGAGAGTGCTTGAGGGTTTGTGAACATAAACCATTGACTTGGTATTATTACGCACGGGGCTAGGTCACATGACCTTGGTAACCATTTTTGGTCACCATAAAGCAAGATGAACCGAACCGCGAAGTTCTCACGGAGCAACGCAATTATTCCGCCGGAAGTGTGGCAAGTGAAACCATTACTGTTGAATTACATTGGAAAATCTCATATCATCGTACAATACCAGTCTTCATTAACTGACAGAACTTGCCCAGCTTTATTGTTAACAGATTGAGTGCCGATTACACTATCCTCTCAATATCCACACAAAATCGTCACTCTCTGTGAAAACATGTCGTTTTCATTAACATGGTAAGCATTTTGTTATACCCGTATGCGGCAGTTTTGTATGTTCACAGATCCATTTATATGTTAGTGTTTCACGTCGCTCAAAATGACCCTCATCGCAAAACCATCGACCAGTTGCTATCTTCTCAAAACGAAATTTTATCCATTCTGGTGATCGGACACTTTCAATTCTTAAATTAGCTCAATATTTGAGGAGCGGTAGTGGAGATCATACACAAGAATTCGCTGCAATGAAAAATATTTTATTCACAATTCTTTGAAACTGCGGCGGATCAGTTCTTTGGACTGACATTCACACTGTCATGAAGGAACGCAATGTTTTCAAAACCGATCAGATCGAGGACGCCTAATGTTCCTAATGTTGATCGTTGAACATTATTCATTCAACTTTTTCATAGTCCTGCGCGCTATTCATGCATCCACTGTTTCACTACATCTGAGGGTCGCACAAAGTTGTCGAACTATTGCTGCGTAGCTTTCTCAGTTTTGATAAAGCAGATTCGCAATGTACACACGTTGTTCTATTGTAAAATTTTCCATGAGAACACACGAAATGAAATTGAAATATTAACCAGATGTCAATTTTAAACATACAAGTGTTGTTAATCAAGATATAGTAAATTATCAGACGATTCAAAACCAGCGAGCTTTTGAATCACCCTTTACAAGATACGAATCAGTAGAACACAGTAACTTTAATATATGCGTTAACTATAAGAAGCGCTGAAAATGGTTATTGTAAACAATTTTTAAAAACGTTGAAATTCTACTATTAACTACTTCTTATTGAAATTCAAACAACACGGATAGCCTTATTTAGTAGGTGTTTTAAAGAATTTAGTTTATAGGTGTTTGTAGAGTAGGTACTAGAAAAGACATACGTAGTGACGTCATATTTAGCTACCATATGTTTAAATCTTTCTTCCAGTTATTTCGAAACGTTGCAATCATTTAGTGATGTGTCAAAACACAGTAGCTTCTATTTTCTGTCGTTATCAAAAATCATTACAATCGAAGAAGAATATGTAAATGTAACAATTGTATAAGGTCACTTAGTATTTCTTATGTGAAATGAAGTCTATAAACATTAAAGCTTCGTCCGATATTTCAAATAATTATTTTCCAAGTCATGAAGTAATAGAAATAGATTTATTTAAGATACAATTTCACTATACCTATTTTTATAACTAATTAATTTTAAAGTTATCGGAAGAAAAATATATTTTTAAATACATAATTATAAAAATAAAATCTTAGAATTTACATAATAATAACATTTGATATTTATTTGAGAAAATCACAAGACAGAATCACACAAAGTAATACTATAATACAATAATAGAAACGTTTCTTATATAATCCGTAAAACATTTAATTGAATGTAGGTTATCACAGGTGCCTATTTCCGATTGCTTGCTACACGAAAATTCGCATTTTTGTTGCAGTTGATTTAAAAATTTTTACAGATTTGTGTTCTATAAAGGCTTATTGTCTACGGACCACCTGTATACTAAATTTATAACGTTCATCGTTTCGTAAATTTCAATGGTAGCTCGCGAATTTCAACTACTGTGTATAAGCGCACAATACGGGATTATATTGCATTAGTCATTACCGTGTGGAAAATAGCGAGTACCGCATAGGAATATCTATAATAACGAATAAGTCGGAATAACTATTTGCATTTATGGAAACAAGATGTGGAGCAGTTACTTGGATATACGAAACCGCGTTCTAGGTTCTTATCAAGCACGTAACGGTCCCAGAATACAGTAACTTGTAATATTTAATTGCATGTACCAATTATTTCAGTAAATATGGGTCATATGCAGTAGAAGAGAAAGTGTAAATATTGAAATTGTATTATAGTGGAATATTACGAGATTTGGCGAAATAAATGTAAAGGAAGCCCCAATTCATTAAGCAGAATTTTATTTATAGAAAAGTCCTTTTATTTACACGGACATAATTATAAATCTGGCCGTAGTTAATTTATAACATAGTTTTAAATTGCAATAAACAGAAATGGCTAAGACGTAAATGCTGGATAAAATTTGGCAGTAATTGCTGATGACAGAAGTAAGAAGAAACCGCAAATACAATTAAATTTTGTTGTATTGGAATCTGTAGGAATTTATTAAATAAATGTAACGAAAACCCAAATTTATTGAACAGATTTCATTTACAGATGAGTCCTCCTTTTATTTACCCTTACGTCATTATTTACTGGAGTGCAATTAATTTATAATGTAAATAACTTTAAATTGAAATAGATAAAAATGACCAAGACATAAACGCCATAACTGAAACATTACAGTATCTGCTAGCGTAAAGTATGTTAGTTAAAACCTCTTGGTAGCTATTATTAGTACAGCCAACCAGCTATATACTCATTTCTATGCGGTTTTCATTTCTTTCTATATTGTACAACATTCATTTTTGTATATTATAATAAATATATAATAAAGGATGCAAGTGCTTTTATTTCTTAATGTCTATAAGCTTTTGTAATTTTATACGTTTTGTGAATGTTTTGTAGTTGGTATATGAAGTATTTACAATAAAGTGTATCATAATAATAAACGCATTTTAACATTATGAATTAACATTTCGATTCTTCGTTTTTTTTCTGCAGTGTAAAACTCCGATATTTGTGTATACACCGAAAACCGATCGTCTCTATTACATTTGTAAACATTTATTCATAACTTGTCCAACGTATCCTTAGGCACTAGAATAACTGTGTTCCTTAATAACGCACGAAATATATGATGCGTTCTTAGGAACGCCTAGCCAAGCTTAAAATGGGCGTATTAGAAACGCATGGAGTATTGGTGGTAACAGTTACCAGTACTGGGGTGCATAAAGGCCTCTTAACTTTGATGTGGAATATTAGTTGTATTATTTAAATTTTTTTAACACAATAGTTTCTCGAATTCTTGATACATAATTAATTACCTGTAACAATAAATTTTATACAGAAATAAGAATTTGTTCTGGTAATTAATCAAGATTCGTCCAAACGTCAACTATAATGGTAGTTGAAATATCGTAATTTTTAATTCCGAATAGTGTTTATTGGCATACTGCTTCATTCGGTAAGGTTAAATTATACTAATGATGAAATATTCTGCCCGTATTGATAATTTTCTGCAAAATAGGTTGTCCAAAATTGTCATTGTTCTCAACAAAATAAGTATTTACATAAATCCATAACAAATCAACGGAGCTTAGTACTTTTTTTTACTGAAAATCATCAAAAACGCTATTAGACCCACATTAATATCTCTAGACGTTAAGCATGATATTTCTGAAATTTACATATCGCTGTACAATTTTCTGGGTGAAAATCTATATTGAAACCCTAAACTGGTTCAAATTATTGATGCCGTATCCAGGTTAATGTTGAACGCAAAATAGAATTGAGGTATAATTGTGTAAGAAACTATTAACATGATTTCTGCAATTTCATGGAATTCATAATCATTTATGACTACATGACCTGTGATGATATTTCTATTTAACCTACTCTTCATATTTAACAGATTTACCGTTGAAAGTGCCTTCCAACCAGCTCAATTGCATATTTATATTTTTGTTAGCGAGTGAGTTCCGACAGTTAAGTCAAAATGCTCCCTTTTGTGGGTTTAATTTCCCCTAGTTAAATCACGAGTAATTCAGTATAATCATTCCGGAACTGCCTCTTGAACAATTGTGATGCTACACATTAAATTTTCAACCCTTGAAGTGACCGACGACATTATCTTAGTTTTAAGAATTATTTACCGATTGAACTGATTTATATATATATATATATATGATATATAGCTGTGACGTAGCATTTCATTCTATAAATGTGTTGACTTACATCAATTGTTTTGTTTAAACCAGGTGCGTTAACATACAAAGATTAATAACAGTAGTGTGCGCCGAAAACGTTGAAATTCAGTGTTGGTGGCTACAAAAATTACATTAGTCATATTGCTTTTCCAAAAATTAATACACTTAATGTTTACGCTCAATTCACAAAGGTACATTCATGCACCCTTTTTGCTATAGTTGGTTTTGTGATTTGGTTGTTAACCTAACTTTTCAATAAAGTCAATAAAGTTTCAGCATTAATCAAATAGCAGAAGTAACAATACACAACATTCGACGTTTAGTGGCATTTATTTTAGCTTAGACCATTTATCTCCGCTACATTACTGTAGAAGTGTCTGTGTCCGCTCTGAAGGTAGGTTTCGAACATCCCTATACAGCATGTTTCTTGAAAATTAACCCCGTTCTGCAGCATTAGACTAGAGAACAATGGCGCCCACAATTCGCAATCTTAAGTGCTTATACGGTGTTTATTATCGGATACTCTCGATGAACGACGCCTCGCTCCACTATTACTTTGCCGGCCGTCGTTGCATACTCGTCAAGTTTATTATATGCTTTATTTGCCTTCAAACTTGTCACAAATTTCTAGTATTTGTCTATAAAAATATACTTGACAACGTAGTTTTGGTAAACGTCTTTCTCTTAAGCAGTTAAGCAGTTAAGATATATATTCATTACATAAAGCACTTTTGATAATATCGTTTCTACTGGTTACCATGCAGAAGCAGAAAGAGAGTAATCTATTAGAAAATAATATATAATTTATAAAATAATATAATGAGAAATTGGGCGTATTCATAATTAATCTAATAATTTAAAATGTCTTCACCCAAATTTATATTTTTTATTTTAATTTGACAATT